>PVIR01013872.1:0-11068 GCA_004026965.1 Petromus typicus
TGTAAAATAAGGTGAAAGGGGACAATGTTGAGATTGTAACAAAAAAGTAAGGAAACAAATTTTATATATATGGGGGGGGTGGTAGGTGGGTGGGGCTATGGGAAAAAATGAGAATTAAGTTGTGTCTTATACTGGTACAAATCCCCATTATGGAGTGCAATCATGATGTGTATATTTAATGTACCAATAAAGATAATTTTAAAAAAATAATAAATAAATTTCATCTATTGCAAAGATATACCAAAAAATAAAAGAGCAACCCTGTACTCTCTTATGACATAACTTTTTTTTAAAAGGTCTTGCTTTGTTCAGGCTAACCCTGAGCTCACTAGGTAGCCCAGGCAAGCCTTGAACTCAGTGCAGTCCTCCTGCCTCTGCCTCCCAAGTGCTGGGATTACAGGCGTGAACCAACATGCCAGGCTCTTATTATATAATTTATTTTTAGATACACATATGTAAGTCTTGCCAGGTGTAAATTTTTATGTTCTCATCATTAATAATTCAAGAAGATCTAGGGCTCCAATAACAATTGTACTCTTCTCAAATTTATGATACTGGGTCACTGACTTCACATCTGTATGTACTACCTCTGTTGGCTGTGGAATACAGGTTGCAGTGCAGATGAATGGCTATAGGTTAAATGAAAATATCTTGGATATAATGTCATTTTTAAAAAATTATTTTTCATCATTGTTTACCAGAGAAGAAACACCCCCTTGAGAATAAACAGGACAAAGCTAAAGGGTCTTCTTTTTTTATAAGCATAGAGACACTGAACAGAGTTGATGCTCAAATAACTGAAGTGTTTTTCTCTTCATACACAGGAATCCACAATTAAGAACTTATTCAGTTTGGGGGAAAAATAATGGAACTGTGAAGACCAACAACACATCTTCTCCAGGAGAAAGTGCCTAGAGTGTGGAATACAGTATCCTGGGGAGGAACCAAAATGAGTGGAGGGTCCAGCAACCACAGAGAAGAGACAGGAAAAGAAACTGGGATTAAGTGATATAGAAGAAATGGATCACCATTATGGGCCAGAGAGCCACACCACAGACAGTGGCTGTGTAGCCAACAGCAGAGAGGCAGTGAGAACAAGTTTTCTGCTCATGGAGAGAGGGAGAACTGCACCCAGAACAGGAGAGTCCTATGCAGTTGGTGGCAGTGATGTGAACGTGAGCCATTGTTTCTTAAGTGACCTCCCGCCAAAGGTAACAGTTGGTGAAAGACTACAGATCAGCGCTCCAAGTCACAATTGCATGGATCAGAAGCTGGTGAGGTCACCATTTTAGGAAAAGGCTAGGGCTTCCAACTTCATTTGCAGAACAATTCCAGGGTTGCTTCATAAGCAAGTGCCCAGAATAGCATGAGGGAAGGGTAGTCACAGAAGACTGCTGGCAGTAGGATAACAGAGTGAGGGGAATCCTGATGAGAGGTAAGAGCTACGATTATCCACACTCAGCTCTGGCAACCGAAAGTCAGTTTTATCTTGAGATAAATAAGACTGGGATTATGTATTGGTGATTTGTTCTCAATGTGAACAGACTTCTATGCCCAACACTATTCTGTTTGCAGGCTTCCCTAAGTCTTCAAGAGGGGACAAGAATTCACTGCCTGGAACTCGGCTCCTAACAGGAGCCTGAGAAAAGGACTGACATCTCCTAAACAATTGAAAACGTTCTTTTACAAGTCTTTGACTTTATTATCTTATTTTTTATTCTTATTGCACTTTTTTGGGGGGTTATTTTGTGCTGTTTTCTACCTTCTATCCACTTGTCCCACATTTCTACAGTATTCTCTTTTATGAATATGTCTGCATATCTGTGTTTTGTCTATACTTCCTTATCTTTTTGTTTCCTCCCAATAAACTTTCTAGAGGTAAGAGAATGTTCTCCTATTCATTTATAGTCCCTCTTCTCTTTACCCATTTCTCTTTCCCTAACTTCTTGCCCCTGTGTTTTCATTTTAAATTTGACTTTCTGGCCCTTCTTACCTTTATAGATGATTTCATTATACATTTTTCTAATGTTTACATCAATTATATAATCTTTTCCCACCCCCACTTCTCACTATAGCTTTTGTAATAGTTCCCTTTCTAGATATATAATATACCCTTAACATTAAAAGACTATTTGTCCCCCTTCTGTTTCCTCCTTCCTATAGTACAGAGTAGAGGGCCTAGAAAAAATGTTCATCTTTTCTTTTTTGTCTCCTCTATTGAAATCGGTATTTGCAAAACAAACAGATTTAATGCATGACACAGAAATTTATAAGATTAGCTAATAATTTCTGGCCACAGAATCAAATGTAGAAGAGTGCAATACATTAGTCCATGTGCTACTGGTCTGAAGAATCCATCTGAAGGCCTGAAGCCCAGCACAATATCTAGTACATTCCAAGTCCATGTCAGGAGGCTGACATATTTGCAATGGAAGACTGAAGCGTCTGTGCCAGAAAGTCCTAGGGCTGGTGCTGGAGGCTAGAAGAGTCTGCACCAGAAGGCTGAAAGACTACTGCGCTGGAAGCAAACAGATGACACCCAAGGCAAAGGTGCAGACTGAAGCTTCTCTGAAGAGAATAGCAGCCTTGGGGACAGCAAGGACTAAACTCCTAGGAAGAAAGAAAATAAGCAAACTCTTTCAAAGAGAGTCAGCTGCAATCATGCTTTTTCAAGAAAAATCACCTGAAATCTGTCCTCCTCATTTTCCTTTTATACCATTCTGACAACAAGCCTCCTTAAGTGAGTCTTCCATGCTCAGAGCCATATTGACTCAATTCAGCTGAGTGTTCCCCCTAACGTTGACAATCAGTCACCTTTTGTATTACCTGATACCCAAAACTCTGGGTTTTAGACAAATTATTATATAAAGTTAATGTTGAATTATGCTTTTGTTTTTCTAGTGCAGGAAACACAGCTAATGCATTTAGTGCAACTATCTGTCAAGACTTAGCTTGTTATACTGCTTACAATCCACCTGCATATTTTTTCTCCATATTAAAAGGAGTCTCAAGACATAGTCTTATGTTATTGGTCAACTAGCACTGATAGATTTTTGCTGCAGTGGATTAGCCTGTTACTACTGCAGTTGGATGGATTTCATAGGACTAACGCTGATGCAGCGCACAATTGAATGCCAGTGAACTAATCTGTCAAACCCATCATCACACCCAGAGAGGAACAGCAAGACTTCCTAACTCAAGACCTTGGACTGGGTCAGACTCTGTAAGACTACCTACAACTTGGCAGAAAGCGGGCTTGACTTTGAATCAACCTATTTTTCAGTGGAAGGACAATAAGAGTCACTGAGGGATGAACATTGAGACTCTCACCAAGAAGCTACTTGGAAATTACATATGCAATGATTGGCTTAAATTTTTATGTTTCTTAAGTTATATAGTGATATATGGGTATAACAACAGATAAAGAAAGCAATGATAGTAAATAGCCAACACATCTCTGTAATATCTCTTAATGTTATTGGCCACTCATTGTTCAAACAGGCATTAGATTGCAGGCAGGAGGAGCTTCTACCAAAATTTATATGACTTGATTCATGGTATCTTCCATCCAGTGATCAATCTCTAAATTTTATGTAGCTCATTAGTACATTTTGTCCTTTGTATCTCCAAATATGTGGTTCAATTCTGTCTGTATCTATCTATCTGTCTTTTGATCTATCTTTCATCTATTTATCTACCTATACAAAATATAGAAAATTTAAAGACTGCATTAAATATTTTATAGTATTATAATTTTTTTAGTCCCACATCCTAATAGATTAGTTCTGAATCTAAATAAGAGATTTGTTATCCAAAAAAAGTAGTTATTCTTTGTCTTTATAATTTGAAAAGCAGAAAACAAGAGAATAGTAATTTGTTCAGTTTAAAGAAATGATAAGAAATTCAGATTATAAAAAATATACTTTACTTTTCCAAGGTGTGTGTATGTATATATATATATATATATATATATATATATATATATATATATATATACATACATATATATATATCAACATCATTAATAATGCATTATAATTGCTAAAAAGGAAGAAGGTTCTTATAAACTTCATGGATTTACAACTATATGTATCAGAGTCTTATGGAAATCTAACAAAATAGCAAGCTAAAACTCTCTCCAGAAGGCTCCAAAAATGCAACAGTAACAAACTGAAACATGCTAAGGAGTTTCTCTGTTTGTGAAGAGTAGATTCTTGGTCACAATAAAATCATGATTGCTATACATTTTGAAAGGTTATATTTTTTTCATCTTTTATATTTGTCCATGATTCTGATTTCTGGGTCAGTTTTCTGTTAAAAAAAAAAAAGGCTGTTTCTGAAACAGTATTTTGGCTTTTGGAATTTGAATTCCACTTCTGTGGATTTTCAGCATAGACCAAGAACATAGCAGTTAGAAGGAATGCAATTTCATGTTATTAAATCCAGAGAACTTTAACCAGCAAAATGATTTTATCTTCAATAAATGAGTACAGAGTCAAAGAGAACAGATTGTGCCAAATGAACCTCATTTCCTTTTTTGATACTGTGAAGAGATTGAAAGATCAGATGAATAGTTTATCAGTTGCATATTTGAACTGAACAAAATATAATCATCTCTTTGTTAGTCCAGACAAGATATGGCTTAATAAAATAGAAAGATTTATAGTTTTGTTTCCAAACTAGCCTTACCAAACGTATTAATAAATTTTCATTTGACAACAGTGGAAAATATATGGTTCTCCTATTTTATTCATACTGTGATCAGGGAACATCTCAAATGAAAATATAAAATAAATATTTTTTAATTGCCAGAAGATAAAATGGAAAGGAAAACTAAGGTTGATGCGAATTTGAAAGGAATAGTAAAATCTAGTTTCAAAAAATGTAAAAATATAATTAATGCAAAATATCTGAATTCTGTTTAGAAAAAATAACTGTACAAGACATGTTTTCACAATAATATGCAATAAAAGATGCTTAAGATTTTGTTTATTGAGAGCATAGCCTTCCAATAGTGCAAAGTGGCTGCAGAAAAACAAAATCTGATTATGCAAATCGCCACCTTTATAAAACAAATAAAACCCTCAAGCAAACACACAAACAAAAAATACAATATTCAAGGCCAGGAATTTAGCTCAGTGGTTCCGGCACGTGCCTTGTAAACACAAGGTCCCAAGTTTGATCCACGGTAACCGCATGCATCGGTTCCAGGTGTGGTGATTCACACCTGTAATCCCAGCACTCAGGAGGGAGAGGCAGGAGGATTGCTGAGTTCGAGGCTCACCTGGGCTACATAGTCAGCTCAGGACCAGCCTGAACTACCAAGCAAGACTCTGTCTCAAAACAAAATAAAACAAAAAAACACTAGTGGCAAAATTAAGAAGTTACATAATTCTGTGAATAGACCATACTCGATCTAATGTAGTAATCTAGAGGTGGGGCACACATTTGAACAAAAACAGTCACGCAAACTGGTATTTAGAGAAGGTAGAAAATAGTATTTGAGAAAGATGTTAGAAGCATTGCAGATGAGGAGCAGATCTTGCACAGGATTCAGTAACAACCTTCAAAAGCTTTAAAATCAGGAAAATATTATATTTATTCTCACTTCAATGAGGCAATAATCTTAATGACCAACTAATAGCATTCCTATTGTGGATTTGTTTTTTTGTTTTTTGAGACAGGGTCTCACTTTGTAGTTCAGGCTGGCCCTGAGCTCAGCCTCAAACTCACAGCAATCCTCCTGCCTCTGCCTCCCAAATTCTGGGATTACAGGCATGAACCGCTATGCCCAGCACTGTGGTATGTGGTCTGATTGCTGGTTGGCGTAGTCACCATGCCCCGCATTGTTGTATGTGGTTACTGGGGATGGAACCCAGGACCTTGTGCTTACAAGACAGGAGACAACACCACTGAGCTAAATTTCCAATTCACATTCCTATTGTTTTTCTTAACTGAGATATGAGCTACATGTAGGACACTAAAGGAAAGCAAAATTGTAAATTTCTTCATGTATTGAATCACATACTTTGAGAAATATCACAGATGGTGTTTTGTTTTTTTTTTTTCTTTCATGGCTAAGTAGCCTGATTTCTATAACTTTCTCTAAATGTAATGTGGAAAACTAAGACCCAGTGAGATCTGTAGAAAATGGAGGAAAGAGGGCCGGGGATTTAGCTCAGTGGTTCCGGCACCTGTCTTGCAAGCACAAGGACCTGGGTTCAATCCCCGGTCACCACATACAATACTGGGTGTAGAGACTCATGCCCAGCAGCAACCAGTACCACATACCACAGTGCCTGGCGTGGTGGCTCACGCCTGTAATCCCAGCACTCGGGAGGCAGAGGCAGGAGGATTGCTGTGATGTGAGTTTGAGGCTGAGCTCAGGGCCAGCCTGAACCACAAAGCAAGACCCTGTCTCAAAAAACCTAAAAAAAAATAAAAAATAAAAAATAAAAAAATAAAATGGAGAAAAGAGGAATTTATCTAAATATAGGAAGGAATCTAAGATTTTTAGATTGGAAAAGAACTATCTTCTATTTCTTTTAGTGTGAGTATAAAATATTTTTATTCAAAACAGCAGTAGCTAAAGGAAAATTTGGATTCTTGAGTGTTTACAATCAACAGTTACTTCTCTAAACACCACTGATTTGATTAAACTTAAGCTTTATTTCAAGGCCATATGGTCCAAATTCTTTAATATACTCTGCCAAAAGAAGAGGAAGAAGTAGAAAATGCAAAAGAAAGAAGATGAAGAAGGAGGAGGATAAAGAGAAGGAGAATGAGATGGAGAAGGAGAACGAGAAAAAGAACAACAGCAGCAGCAATAAAAATTAAACGGCAGAAGCTGGGGAACGGTGCAAGCCTAAATTGGGGGAGAATGGAATAGACTGGTTTTGTATAAATTAGCAGAGTCCAGAACGTCAGAGGAGTAAACTTGTCAAGAGAAGGCCGGCGATGCAGTTCTGGTGTTATGTCTATTGTCAAGAGAATAACAAACATACCCTCCTATGTTTGCTGTCCTTTCATTTGCAGCCTACTTTTGTCTTTCTAAAATAATAACTTGTAAGCAACACATAGATGGATTATGTTTTCCATTCTGTCAATCTAATTAGTAAAGTGGTTAATTTACTTCTAATTAGCAATTTTAATCCATTCATATTGAAAGTGCTTATTTTTATTGAATAATATTGCTTATTTATACAAATTCTATTATTTTATATATTTCATATTTTCACTCAATTCTTTCAATACTTAGCCTATTTTGTATTTGATTATTTTTTCTAGAGTACTATTTTGATTTATTCTTTTTTTTGGTACGTATTACCATTATATCCTTAGTAATTACCTGGGAGTTACATTTATCATCCTAACTTTATAATGATCTGTTTGAATGGTTAGCAAATTATCTTCAAGACTCTTACATCAAATTTGCATTCTCTGCAGCTACAGTCCCACTCTTCTCCTTTAGGTTGTTACTTTTACAAATTTAATTTGTGCACTTTGTGTGTTCATTCACATGCTATTGTTACATTTGTCTTAAATTATATAAACAAAAAGGAATTTAAAAACTAAAACTATGGTACTAGTTTTTATATTTATCTATTCTATTGTTCTTCTCTGAATTACCATACAATTTTCTTTCATTTCAGCTTAAAGGATTCCTTTTAGCATTTATGATAGATAATATAATCTAGAGACGATATCCCTTAATTTTATGTGAGGATGTCTTAATGTTTGCTTTATTTTTATGAATTATTTTCCCAGGAATGCCATTTTTCACTGACGTATGACCTAACAACTCGACTTGCAGTTATATATCCAAATAATTGAACAAAAGGACTTGAATTTATAGTTGTAGAGAGCTAAAGAAATAAATTGAAAGAGAAATCAATAAACTTGAAGGCACAAGATGCCAAGTACAATTGTGTACTAAAATAAAATCAAAGTGGATTAGGGACCTAAATATTAAAACAGACACACTAAACCTGCTACAAAACAGGTTAGGTAAAACTCTTGAAGACATTGGTATTGGGAAGATTTCATGAACAAAACCTCCCTAGCATGAGAACTGGTAGAAGAAACTGATAAAAGGGATCTCATCCTATTGAGAGGTTTCTGCACAGCAAAAGAAATCACCAGCAAAGCGAAAAGGCAGCCAAAAATATGGGAAAGAATCTTTACCAGCCACCTCTCAGACAAAGGGCTACTATCTAGAATATATAAAAGGCTCAAAAAAAAAATAAATCCATCCAAATTTAAAAACCCAATTCAAAAATGGGTATCTGAAATGAACAGATACTTTTCAGAGGAAGAAGTAAGAGCAGCTAAGAAGCATATGAAGAAATGCTCAACATCATTAGTCATTCAAGAGATGCAGATGAAAACAACATTGAGATTTCATCTCCACATAGAATGGCTGCCATTTCAGAATCAGCCAACAGCAAATGTTGGCGAGGCTGCGGAGAAGAAGGAACCCTTCTCCACTGTTGGTGGGACTGTAGACTCGTACAACCCCTGTGGAGATCAGTTTGGAGACTCCTCCAAAAGCTAGGATTGATGGTCCCATTTGACCCGGCCATTGCCCTTCTAGGTATATACACGAAAGAATTAAAAGACTCATATCACAGTGACATATGTGCACCCATGTTTATAGCAGCTCAGGTTTTGATTGCTACATCTTGGAAATAAACCAAATGTCCATCAACTTGTGAGTATAAAAAAAAGCTGTGGTTCTTCTACACAATGGAGTATTACTCTGCATAAAAAATGATAAGTTTGAATCATTTATACTTAAATGGACATACCTTGAGGATATTCTTATAAGTGAAATAAATAGGGCACAGATAGGTACATATCGCATCTTTTCTCTGGTATGAGAAAAAAATGTAAATGAGTTCTAGAATTGTATGTTATATATTGTGAAATAGAAAATGCTCAATGTAAAATAAGGTGAAAGGGGACAATGTTGAGATTGTAACAAAAAAGTAAGGAAGCAAATTTTATGTATATGGGTGGGTGGTAGGGTGGGTAGGGCTATGGGAAAAAATGAGAATTAAAAAAAAAAGTGTAATAGAAAAAGTGCTACAAAATGAAACGGCTCCCAAACTGCCTAAATTAGTGAAATAACTAAATTTTTAGATCCAAAGACTGCACGATGTTCACAGTGAATCTGATTGAAATCAAGTTATATCCCGATTGCATTATTAAATAGTATGGATAAAAGAGGTAACCAAGCACAGAAGGCAAATCATGTACCGATGGGGAAAGCCAGCTGATATGACAGCTTCTATATGGATTTCCTATTGTCAGAAACCAATAGGAAAATACCTTTGATACTACAAAACTATGACTCAGGAATTGTAGCCATTTAGATCACACATATATCTAAAAGACAGACATTTCTAAAAAACTCAGAAAATATAACAACCATACATCTTCCTTTAGGGAGAAAACTAAGAACTATTGAATGATGAAGCATTTCATTAAAAACAATGAATGATAACAGACTGACCAATTGAAAAAATGGAAAAGCTGTAGAAAAGTACAATGATTATTTGAGAAAAATGGCCTCCATCTTCTCAGAGCTAGCTTTAAGTAAATCATTTTTTTCCTTTTTATCAAAGTAAATGGCCTCCCTTGATTTGGTCAGTGATGACAGACAAACCTGAATGCACGAAACTGAGTGGCTGGTGATTGTTTACTTTTTATCCTTGTGCCTCTTTGCTTCTCTCACTACATTTCAAGCTGCCTGGGAATTCTAGGCATCACCAAACTCTTCCACATTGCCATAGTTTAGCAGAGAACATAAAATAAAAACATATTTACCCATGGCAATGTCCCTTCTTAGCAAAGCAAATACTAAAACTTGTATTAGCAGACTTGAATCGAGTTCTGGCCCAGATCCACTACTTTTGGCATCAGTTGCCTTCTCAGGACCAAGGTTTCTATGTATGCAAAATACATTACATTAATCAAGCCTCATACTCCCATCAGCTGAAACTTCTGCCGGAGACTCTAAGATATAATTCCGTCCACTGATCTTAGTGAATTACCATAAAGGACATGCAAATGTGTAGGTGCCCTGACTTACTATTTCATTACTTTATATGAGTCTCCTAGCAAAAGCACACAGAAAAAGTCCATTTGTGTAACTACAGTCCTGGGTATCTGGTTGGCACTTGTAGAGAGTGCACCCAGCCTTGCAAAGATATGGGAGCACCTCAACACTGATATTGCAACATCTGGAAAAGTGCAGATCAACTGCATCCGAGTTACTGGGAATGCGGATTATAATGCACTTACCAGGGTTCCACTTCACACTTACTGAATAAGAGACAGCTCTGTGAGCGGGGACTGAGCATGTGCACAACAAGCTTCTGAGATAATTCTAATGATGATTCAGGTTGGCTTTTTCCTCTCACTGTACTGGGTGCTTTTTCTTTTTAAATTTTGAGACAGGACTCCCTGAATTGTTCAGGTGTGACTTTAATTTATTATTCCCCTGTCTCAGCCTCCCTGCTTACAAGCATGTACTGCCACTTCGGACTCCTACTTATGTTTGAGGACCACAGTATCAAGATTATAGTCATGCCAGCTTGACTACATACCAAATAAGCAGGAAAATTGTATTTTAAACACAATACTTTCTGAGATAAAAAAAATATGAGTGATAAAGTAGTCAGAGTATCATATAAGAAAAACAAATCCTGATTTATAGAAGTGAATGTTAAACAATTTACAGAACATAATAGACCTGAAACCGAGTTGAAGATTGCATGAGAATTGGGATTGGAGGTACAGCACAGTGAAAACCTGTCTGCCTATGATACTGTAGTTTGCCTCTCCAGCTCTGAAAAGTAAAAGCAAAAACAAAAACACCAAAGGAGTAAAAGCCACATTGTAAATATTTGACATTTTAAAATTTATCTGAGAGTCCATTTGTAGAGATTACAAGTTTTAACATTTATTTATCGATTTGTTGACTTATTTATTTTTACGCTACTAGGAACTAAATCTAGGTCTTTCACTGAGCAACATACCCAGGTCCCCTTTTTAAATTATAGGG
>PVIR01013872.1:11168-41513 GCA_004026965.1 Petromus typicus
AAATAAGGTGAAAGGGGACAATGTTGAGATTGTAACAAAAAAGTAAGGAAACAAATTTTATATATATGGGGGGGTGGTAGGGTGGGTGGGGCTATGGGAAAAAATGAGAATTAAGTTGTGTCTTATACTGGTACAAATCCCCATTATGGAGTGCAATCATGATGTGTATATTTAATGTACCAATAAAGATAATTAAATTATAAGACAGGGTATCTCTAAGTTTCCAAAGGTCGGATTCACCAGGTGATTTTGGTGGGAACCATCAGTGCTGGGAATACCAGCATGTGTCATGATGGCCAGCCTGGTAATAGCATCTTCAAGTAATCTCAGTTTCGCTATCAAGATTACATTTGTGCCTGGTATTCCTACCTCCATCTGCCTGGATGCCAAATTTGTGGACATTTAAATCCTTTATATAAAATAGTGCAAAATTTGAATAGAACCTATGTACACTGTTACATGTACTTTGAATCATCTCTTAAGTACTTACAATACCAAATGCAATGAAAGTGCCATATAAATAGATGTACTGTGTTTTTTTTTTAACAGAATGACAAGAACAAAAAGGCTGTACATATTCAATATACATACCATTTATAAAAATATTTTCATTAAGAACTTGATTAAATGCATTAATTGAGACCCAGTGGATTTGGAGGGATAACTGTATTTACTGTGTTTTTCTAGAGTCTGTGGCTGTGAGTTTCTTGTAAGAAGAAATAACTTTGCCTTTTAAATGTGAGATTTTCCTTTGAAGCATTAAAACTCAAAACCAACAAGGGCTTCTCTGCATTCTGAGATGTCCAAAATGGCCAGGGAAAGAGTGAAAAGTGAACCAGGGAGAAAAATATGAAAAGAAACAGAGAAAAATTACAGATGCGTCAAGAAAAGGAACTAGTCTATAAAAGAGTTTATAGGCAAACAAGAGAAAAAATCCAAGCTATGTAAAAATTTTAACAGTGGTTTGGAGACTGAACAATGCTGGAAAGGTGAAACAGAAAAGCTAGGCAAATAGATTTGAGAAAGATTCTTAATTTTTAATATGACAGAAAATATAGTTTGTTTGCTTGTTTGTTTTGGTCTAACCTGGATTAAAATGCATGGAAGTCTTGGTGCCCCATACAAATGACTTTCTTCTTCAGTTTCAGAGACTGTTTTAACTGCATTTCAAAAGATGTATTTTGAAAAGAAGCATTCAAATCCTTTGGCACATAATTATATACTAATTTAATAGACAAATGTTTCTGAAAAGCATGTAGCAATATTTTTCTGAGGTACTATGATTTAATCTTTCTTGTGATTTTTAGGTCAAAGAGTCCAGCCAACAACACTAATCTGTCTAAAGTGTCCAGAGAAGGCTTTTGTTATTGGCTTTGTCACTAGAAATTTTCTGCTAAAATCTGCATGTTATTTTTAAAAGACGTAACATATTTACACGTTCATAGCATTAATATTCATTAGTTCCTCAGATTAGTTCTAGTAAGTTTCCTTGAAACAAGGCCCTGAGGACCTGAAATAAATTTTAAATTTTATTTTTGTAGGAAGGGGGTTTGGAGGGCAGAATGCTATTGAAGAAAACCCTCGAATAGTGTGCTTCTAGGCTACACTTCAAGTTGACCCGGTAGTGTTACAAGATGAAAGGTCCTTGGAACGTTTTTCCAGTTTCTTGCTGCACTGAATGAAACACTGGGCAAGGTTTTTTTTTTTTTTTTTTTTTTTTTTTAAGCAGTAAAAAAGTATCCATTTTTGAAGATGGATAAGAAGTTTGCTCTATCGGACAATAATAGGCAGGAAAACAGACTCACCGTGGCCTTGAGACAAGATAAAGTGTCTTTTTATTAAACATTCATAGATTGGCTTCTCCTTCATGCTGATAAAGTGTTGGAAAAGTTTTCTTATTGAAAACACACTTGGCTGGGTATCAGAATTAAACTATCCATTGAAAAACTCACTAAGCTTACCACCAATTATAAAGGAAATATTGAAAACAGCAGGTTTTTATTGGTCTTACAAAAAGTACCAGAATCAAATGAGGAACTGAAAATAGTGTTTTCTGATTGACTCCTTGTATTCTGACCAGGAGCTATGGAGTTATTTTGTGTCTTATGTTCTATGCTCATCCTCCAGGTCTTTGTGAATTTTAACACATTCCATCCATTTTTTTGTCCAGTCTACTTCATCCTTAATTTTCTGTTACAGTAGGTGTGGCAAAGGCTGGGAGAAACTAGAGTAGAAATCATAAGATGAGATTCTTAAAGGACACTCTTCATGGACTGGATACCAAGGGAGGGGGAAATGTGTTGGAAAAAAGACATATATCAAAAAATAATGTCATAGTAATAAAGAAAAAAAGGAAACAAAGCTAATGTATATAGGGGGTGGGGGGTTTCAGGGCAGGGTGGAAGGAGAAAAAAATGAGAATCAAGTCATGTCATATTCTGGTACAAACTCTCAATATTGAATGCGATGTTGATGTGTATTCATAATGTGCCAATACAGATTTGAATTTAAAAATAAAATAAAAAGATCCTAGAAAAATCAGAAGACTCCAATCCCATAAGTAATAGAGGGAATAAAATTATACAGATCAAAGTGGAAGTGAAATTGAGCTTAAAAACACAGTGCAAACTGGAGATTGGAAAAAGAAAATTTGGGGTGGTAACATGAGGTGAAGGGAGAAAATCACTGAAGCTCAATATTTTTAATAATTTTTGTCTCATCTCTCTGAAGCACAATTACTTTATTTGTTAAAATAAAAAAGGATTAACTGCATAATATCAAAGCTTTTTCAAGGGCTAATATCCTAGGACTTTTTATTCACAATATTACCAGAGACCTTCAGTTTCTGATAAAGCTCTATTCATAGTACACTGGCAGTTAACAAGCACTGTGATTAGACATGTGAAACAATGGAATAACTTCAACAATAACTTGCTGGCTGGTCTCTCTGCTGATAAAAATCTAATAAAGCATTCATTGGTTT
Organism: Petromus typicus; assembly: GCA_004026965.1. Classification (NCBI taxonomy): domain Eukaryota; kingdom Metazoa; phylum Chordata; class Mammalia; order Rodentia; family Petromuridae; genus Petromus; species Petromus typicus. The sequence goes on from PVIR01013872.1 coordinate 14,152, forward strand.
TGAATTAGTAAAGAAACTCCATCCTCACAGAGTATAAATGCCTAATCATAGGACTCAATAGCTAGAAAGGATAGAGGGTTTCAAATTTCTTGTAGAGAATGAAACTGATGAACAGTAACGTCTCTCCATAGGCAGGCAATCAAGGAAAGAAAGGCTCACAAGTTTTCAGTCTGATGATAAGCTATCAAGATATTGTAAACCCCAAAGAAATGCCTTGTTGTCTGAAGGGAAAGCAGAGGAAAAAAAAAAAAAACGAGAAATGTCATGGTCATACAGAAGAGGCAGCCCAGGATATGTAGTAGCATCATTCTCAATATACTTTGTATACGTGAACATAGGGCTTGTACTATGCAGTAAAAGCTCCCAGAATTTATGTTATTTATGTGAAAAAATAAGTTAAACCTCTATTCATACCTAAAGAGTATATACTTCACTGAACTCAGGAATTATAAGCAAAATTTTAATAATTTTAATACTCAATGCAGAGAGCAATCATTTATTAATCATAACGGTGAGTTAACAGGTCATGTAGCTTTTCAAAATTTGAAGCTTGCCATAAATAATTTAGCCTAATCCTGTCATTTAAAAGGTAACAAAGTGACTAAGCTAGGAAACATGATGAATTTAGAGGCAACGCTTATATTCAAAGCAGAGCTCTAAGATGTCAACCGATAAGTGTCGTGATGGTTAGTGCGGACTTTAGAACTGCAGATGTGAGTTTAACGACCAAAAGTAGGACATCTTATATATGTGAATTTTAATTGGTTCCTACATATTTTCAACTTTTAATTTTGATTTTTGTCTCCTATAATATAGAATACCTACATTGTGGAACACTTGTGAAGACATTAAAGTTATAATGTCTCGGAATTGCGTGGGCAACACATACATTGAAATCTATAGTGTCTAATTTACACGCCAAGAAACAGTATTAAATGCCAGGTAAGGAAGATTAAAGTACTTCTGTGGGATGTTAGGTTGCTAAAAATAAAGGAGGAAAAATTAATAAGGATGGAGTGTTAAAAAAAAAAAAACTTTTGCAAGTTTAGGTAAAACTGCCCCATCGTCCTGGTTGCTTTTGTGCCTTTTTACTTAGACAATTCTTGCTTTTTATTACAGAGCTGGGAATTGAACCCAGAGACCTACACATGCTAGGCAAGCCCTGTAACAATGTGTTCTACTTCCAGTCTTTGCTGCTTTTAATATCATCTTCCTCTGGAGCATTTTGTACAGCAAATTATAGACAATAGGGAAAAACAAACCCAAGAGAGGAAATCTCCTTGTGAACCTTAATATGTAAGCTGGTTGGTTGGGCTGAGAACAGTTCTTGAGGAATATTTTTCTGATATTCTCATATTCTGTAAGACATTCTTTTTTTTGTTGGTTTTTGTTTTGTTTTGTTTTTGTTTTTTGTTTTTGTTTTGTTGTTGTTGTTGTTTTTTTTGAGACAGGGTCTCGCTTTGTGGTTCAGGCTGGCCCTGAGCTCAGCCTCAAACTCACATCACAGCAATCCTCCTGCCTCTGCCTCCCGAGTGCTAGGATTACAGGCGTGAGCCACCACGCCCGGCACTGTGGTATGTGGTACTGGTTGCTGCTGGGCGTGAGTCTCCACACCCAGTATGGTATGTGGTTACTGGGGAATCGAACCCGTGCCCTTGTGCTTGCAAGACAAGCAATGGAACCACTGAGCTAACTCCCAGGCCCCTGTAAGACATTCTTTCTTTGCATGAAGTGTCTTGCAAGAGACCAGTTTCAAACTACACCAAGTAGGATTTAGCTATCATTGAGTTAGCTAATGAATTCATTTACTGATTAAAATTTTGATACATTTCAATGCCTAAATTGACTTGCTAAATGAACCATTGGCTGATTTTTGGGAACAGACTTTTCTGTGCCAATGGTTGCAGTTTTGGTCTTGATAGTTGTGTCCTCTCTAACAGCAAGGTACACTGTAGCTAAGGAAGTAAGACTCTGTACGGCCATTCTCTAAGATTAAAAATAAGCTAAAAATAACACAGGTGGCTTGTTAGCCATGACCTCTAATAGTACAGGTGGCTCGTTAAATGTGATCTGTCCTTCACAAAACACATAGTACTCACCTTCTACAGCCTGGCTCATTATTGCTTTAGTTCCTCTTTTTCCTATGTCTGCTTTTATCCTCTGCCTTTGCTATGTTGTATAATCATAAATACTGATTTATCCAGAGATCTTTGTCTTAGCAAGGATAAAGCTAAGATCAGGTGGTCTTAGCCAGGAAAGAGATAAGATCAACTGCTGGCCTCCTAAGTAATAAACTATTGTTAATTTTCTTCATTCCTCCTTCTTTGTATATTATTGTTTCATTGCCCAGTGTACCTATTGATTTATTTATTCATTCATTCATTCAACAAACACATGTGCACAGACACTAAGAGTGGAAGTTGCTACAGCAGATGGTACAGAAAAGGGATGCGAGAAAGAGACAGCACCAAAAGGAATAAAAAGTTCAGAAATGGGCTGGGGATTGAGCTCAGTGGTGCTGCTGCCTGCCTTCCAAGCACAAGGTCATGAGTTTGGTCTCTGGTACTGCAGAAAAATAAAATTAAATAAATAAAATGAAAAACATTTAAAAATGAAAAGTTTAGAAAGGAAATAAATTTTTCATATTTCTCAGTAGTGGCCCTAACAATATTGCTAATAAGTCCATTGCACAGTTCTAAGTAGCAAGTTCAACTGGCACTCACAGGTTTTAGACAACTAGTACCTTTCCCAGGTAGAGAGAATCATCCTGCTAAATTTATATTTAACTTCTCCTTTTTTTTTACTTTTAAGGTTTTGAGATGATGGTTGATGAGGTATGACGTTGATGGAAAGCAGATTAAAATTAATTCAGAGAGGGTGTGTGCATGTAAGTCCAACCTTTTAAGAAGCTAGGGTAGAAGGATCTCAAGTTTGAGCCTAGCCTAGGCAATTTAGGGAGATGGTATGAAAATAGCAAAAAAAAAATGTCTTGGAATTGGCTCAGTGCACAGATCCTTGTTTCCATGCTCAGTAACACACACATGCACAGTAATCCAATATCCATCTACGTTACTAGCATGTAATTGACTCAGCTCTCACGTTTTGAACATAAGGTAGCAAGGCAATATTTTGGAATAGCCTACCAGTATTTTTTTTTTTAGAATGGATTATCTTGTTATTAACGTTTTGAGAATTTTGAATATGTTCAAAGATTAATGATTACTCATTATCAGTATCAACAGCTTCCTGTAAAAGACAATATTCGTTGCACAGGAATATTCCATTATTCCTGAAACAAGTAGACAATGATACAAATAATAGTAGTGTGGTGTATTATAACTATGACATTTACTGCAGTAGAAATCTCACCAGAAATTCAGGTGACTGAATTTCTAAAAGGATAAATTTTCTTTTTATAGGGTGGGGTTATCATTCAGTAATTGCCTCCATATGTGAGTCCCTGGTTTCCATCCTTAGCACCAAAAAAGAAAAATTTGTTTTCTATGTCTTCTTTGATCTCTACTTAATTATTTCTTCAGTTGAAAAATAAACAATTTATATTTCAGTGAGTCCATTATCACAAGAGTACAGTTTTTTCAAAACAAAAGGATTTATCCAAATGATGAAATATTCCTTTGGCCTTCATATAATGCACTATTGCTGCTTATTGTCCAATTAAAAACTGACACTGGCACATTTTATGTGATAAATTTTAAGTGAAGTGAAAATTGTCAATGTGGAGTATACTACCCAAATGTTGTTGGAACTTCATTATTTTATTACATTGTTTTACTACTTACTGAGTTTTCACCAGAAGGTCTTTAAAATAATCTATTTTCTCTATTTTTTTCAAAATAATTCCATTTCAAATTCACCAATTTTTTTTAAAGGTTTTTTGAGACAAGGCCTAGCTTTGTGGTTCAGGCTGGCCCTGAGCTCAGCCTCCAACTCACATCACAGCAATCCTCCTGCCTCTACCTCCCCAGTGCTGGGATTACAGGCGTGAGACACCAGGCCCGGCACTGTGGTGTGTGGTACTGGTTGCTGCTGGGGTGAGTCTCCACGCCCAGTACTGTTCTGTGGTTACCGAGGATCGAACCCGGGTCCTTGTGCTTGCAAGACAGGCGCCGGAAGCACTGAGCTATATCGCTGGCCCTCAAATTCACCAGTTTTGATAAATAGTTATTTAATATGAAGGGAGAAATCAATTATGAAATTTTGGATAGGAATTCACAGAAGTAACCTAACAAATGGCTCTGATTTCTATTAAATGGAAAAAATTTGTTTACAGACATTAACAATTAATACTGGTAAATGCTACTAACTAATCTATAACCTTATTCATGTTCTACTAATTTTCATTTTTTTTTTCCTTTTTAGGTTTTTTGAGACAGGGTCTCGCTTTGTGGTTCAGGCTGGCCCTGAGCTCAGCCTCAAACTCACATCACAGCAATCCTCCTGCCTCTGCCTCCCAAGTGCTGGGATTACAGGCGTGAGCCACCACGCCCGGCACTGTGGTATGTGGTACTGGTTGCTGCTGGGATGAGTTTCCACACCCACTATTGTATGTGGTTACTGGGGAATCGAAGCCGGGTCCTTGCGCTTGCAAGACAGGCACTGGAACCACTAAGCTAACTCCCCGGGCCCCCATGTTCTACTAATTTTCTCAGTAATGCTCTCCTTCTTCTCCAGGGCTTAATCTTCCAATTATTTGCCTTGTCTTCTGTGTTTCCTTTGATTTGTGGTGATTTCTGAATCTTTCTTTTTTTTTTTCATGACTTGGACTTTAATTAGTTTGAGATTATGTGTTTTACTGCATAACCACCACATAGACTTCTTTCTCTCTCATCCAGATGGATGGATATAAACATTATCATTTATCATATTAACATTGATACATTGATCATTTTGTTGAGGGGATGTCTACCACATCTGTGCAATATAAAGTTATATCTCCCCCTTTTGCATTAGCACATACCACTCTTGTAGAGGAGAAACTTTGAGACAAATATCATAATCCTATATAAAACAAATATTAACTGATATGAAAAAACAAATAATCGCTAATAAAATTGCAATGGAAAATATCAATGCCCCACTATCACAAATACACAGATCAACTAGACAAAAAATCAACTAAAAGTCAAATGAAATACTAGAACTGAACCAAACTTTTGTACAAATAGATTTAGTAAATGGTTACAGACTGTTCCACATCATGACATTACAATATATTCTTCTCAGCTACACTTAGGGCATTCTCCAAAATAGATGATATACCACCTCATATAACATACTTAAGTAAATGTAAAGTAATACTCATACATACCATCGGACACTAGTCTAATAAAATTGCAAACTAATGATAACATGACCACAAGAATTTCATAAAGACTTGAAAATTAAATAACACTCTTCTGAACAACCAATAGGTTACCGATCAAAGTAAAGAGGTAATTAGACCATTTCTAAAGTTAACTGATAATGCCATTAAAACATAGTGGAATTCATGGGACACAGAAAAAGCAATATACACAAAAGAATCAAAAGATTCATATCTCAACCACAAATGTGAACCCATGTTTATAGCAGCTCAGTTTGTGATTGCTATATCTTGAAGACAACCCAAATGTCCATCAACTGGAGACTGGATAAAGAATATGTGGTTCTTTTATAGAATGGAGTATTATACTGCCACTAAAAATGATAAGATTGAATCATTCATACTCAAATGGATATAACTTCAGGATATCCGCATAAATGTAATAAATAGGTCACAGATGTGTAAATTATCATATCTTTTCTCTGGTGTGAGAAAAGGAAGATGTAAATGAGTTCTAGTATATATAGTTGATATTGTGAAATAGAAAATATTTACATGGAAAGAGGGTTTAATGGTAAATAACAAGGGGAAAAAGAATGTGATAAGAATAATAAATAGAAACAAAGCTTATGTATATAGGGGTTATGGGTTGCAGGGTGGATGGGGGAAGGGGAAAATGAGAATCAAGTTGTGTCATATTCTGATACAAATTCTCAATGTTGAACGCAATGACGATGTGAATTGATAATGCACCAATAAAGACTTGAATATTTTTAAAAAGCAATCTTGTGACGGAAATATATAGTAATTCTCATAATCAAAAATGGATGAACTCAAACATGCTAATGTTGACCATCAAACTTTAAAAAAAGGAAAAGCAAGTCAAACTCAAAGCTCATACAATGGAGGAAATTATTTTAAAAAAACAAATGAAAAATTGATGAAATGGAGACTGAGAGAATGATATAAAAATCAATGAATTGAAGAGTTGGTTCTTTGACAAAACCTTAGCCAACCTTATAAAAAAGGAAAGAAAAGACTCAAATTCATGCAATTAGGATCAAAAAGGGTGAAATCACAACAGATTCTGTAGAAATTCAGAGATCAGCAATACCTAATACAAGAGCTTTTATTCCAATAAAATGGGAAACAGAAGAAATGCACAGACTCATAATTATATATGAATTACAAAAAGTGAATTCAGAAGATATAAAATTCTAAATTAACCAGTAAAATTGAAGATATAATAAAAGCTACCAGGAAAGAGAAACCCAGACCTTGATGACTTTACTTTTGAGTTCCACAAGAAATTTAGAGCACACCTAATGCCACTACTTTTCAAACTCTTTAATGAAATCCAAAGGAAAGAAGTACTACCAAAGTCCATATTGGAAGCAAGAATTACTCTGTTACCAAAAATCAGAAAAGGATCCAATTCTAAGAGGACTGCAGTCCAATCTCAATGAGCCTAAGTTCTAAAATCCATGAAAAGATACCGACAATCAGAATGTAGCAAATCATCAAGACTATTATACACTCTGACTAAATAAGATTCATCCTAGGAATGCAGGAATAGTTCAACATGCGCAAATCAAAAAATGTAATGTACCATATTCACAGAGCCAAAGACAAAAATCCATATGATAAATCTTTTTTTTGGTGGAGTTTTTTTGGAGTATTCTAGGTAGAACATGTTATCATCTGCAAATAACAATAATTTAAATTCTTCCTTTCCTATCTTGATTCATTTCATCTATTTCACTTGCATAATTACTCTGGCTATTTTTTTTTCCAGAACAATATTGAACAAGTATGTTGACAGTGGACATCATTGTGTTGTTGTTGATTTTAGTATGAAAGCTTTTAGATTTTGATCATTTAGTGTGATATTGGCTGCTGGTTTTTCATAGATGGATTTTATCAGCTTGAATTAAAGACTATTTATTCCAGTGTTCTGTAGGATTTTTATCATAAATTAGTGTTGGACTTTGTCAAACAGTTTTTCTGTATCTGTAGATTTGATCATATGGATTTTGTAATAGCTAAATCTTGAAAACAGCCCAAAAGTCCATTAACTAATGAATTGATAAAGAACATGCAGCTTTTTGTTAATACAATGAAGTACTACTCAGCCATTAAAAAAGATAATCTTCAGAAGTTCATTGCTAAATGAATGCACCTTGAGACCATACTTTTTTTTTTTTTTTAGACAGGGTCTTTTGTAATTCAGGCTAGCCCTGAGCTCATCCTTGAACTCACAGCAATCCACCTGACTCTGCCTCCCAAGTGCTGGGATTACTGGCATGAGCCACCACGCCCGGCACTGTGGTGTGTGGTTCTGATTTCTGGTGGGGTGTGAGTCACCAGGCCCAGCACTGTTGTATGTGGTTCCTAAGGATTGAACCTGGGCCCTTGTGCTTGCAAGGCAGGTGCTGGAACCACTGAACTAAATCCCCAGGCCAAGATCATACTCTTAAATGAAATAAAACATACACACGTGTAAATATCACATTTTGTTCTGTTGTGAGAAACTGAAAGTGTAAATGAGGACTAAAATGTGTAGTTGATATTTTCAAATAAGAATAAAATATTCAAATTGGTGGAGGAACTAAAAAGAGGTGAGGGAAAAGGATAGGGTAATAGGGAAAAGAAGAAATCACTACGTATCGCATATGATGTATGTAATCATTGTATGTAACTAAAAGGTACCAATAAAGGTAATTAGTTTTAAAAAGACAAAAGAAAAAGTTACAACTGGCTATCTCACATTAGATTATCTGTGCAAAGAAGTGCAATATAAAAAAAAGTTCTTTTCCTTTGTTTTTAAAAGTATTTTGACATACTGTCTTAGACTCTGTAGTCCAGATTGACCTTGAACTCATTTTCTTCCTGCCTCAGCCTGTCAAGTGCTGGGATTTCAGCAGTGCAACATCATGCCCAAGTCATTGCTTTCCATTTAATAGATGAGAAAAGTAAAATTAAGAGAGTTCAATAGTGGGCCGGGGAGTTAGCTCAGTGGTTCCGGCGCCTGTCTTGCAAGTGCAAGGGCCCGGGTTCGATTCCCCGGTAACCACATAACAATACTGGGTGTGGAGACCCACACCCAGCAGCAACCAGTACCACATACCACAGTGCCGGGCGTGGTGGCTCACGCCTGTAATCCCAGCACTCGGGAGGCAGAGGCAGAAGGATTGTGATGTGAGTTTGAGGCTGAGCTCAGGGCCAGCCTGAACCACAAAGTGAGACCCTGTCTCAAAAAACCTTAAAAAAAAAAAAAAAAAAAGAGAGAGAGTTCAATAGTATGAAACAGGAGTATACATGAGTGTAACTCCATTGCTAGCACTAACCTTCTATTGCACTCTCCTGCGATGCAGCAAAGCATACTTGCGGCTACAGAGATAGGAGAAAGCTCTCCGTTAGTCAGTCATAGTGTTGTCATACCATAAACTAGTGGTTTTCCTCATATTGTCTAAAGCCACCTATATCGAAATCAATGAAAATTTTTGTTAAAAATGAAAATTCCTTTCACACTAGAAACTCAGCATCAATGTTTGCAAATCCGTTGGTTAAACAAATATTTCCAGTGATTTCTCAGTTTGAGAAGAGCTGGCCACACCAGACTTCTCAATACGGACATTTTTACTTATTGTTTCTTTTATATGTGAAACTCGCTAATATCTAAATTTTATTAGTCACATCCTCCAACTATATACGATCTAATTCTATAAAAAAAATCCATTATCTTTCAGAAAACTACGAAAAGTCTAACCATTTCCCCCCAAGCTCTTTCCAGCATTTACATAAAATAAAATGCTCTTGTTCCTGTTATTATATATTTTCTGTAACTACTAAATAGTAATAGTAATAGTCTTTTAAAATACTTTGTACCTTATTTTTAGCATTCTTCTTCAGAATGGTAATGTATTTGCTAAATAAGTTGTTCAGAACATGAAATTTCAGGTTTCTCAAAACAAAGACATGACTTGGGCAGAGTTAAGGTCAAAAGAATGTGAGATGCAGTGTTTCCTTGTTAACTCATAACGTAGCTTTCAACTTAAACACTACGTAGTTCTATTATTTTACTTTAACATATACCCATCTGGATTCACTTCCCCCCACCTCTCTTTTGTCATAGGAAATCAGTTAACCTCATTACTTTTCAAGAGCATGTTGTACAAGACAATCAGCTTTAGAAAAGCTAGGCTGTGGTTTTACAATCCCAACCCCCAAAATGTAGCCTTTGGTCACTAAATGTAAATCTGAATCCAACTTTAGTAATTAAGCCGATACATTGTAGTACTTTACAAAATTTATTGATGGATTTCAGGTTGTTCTTGAAACCCATCCTATGGACCCAGCCAGAGGCAGATTTATTGAGAAGTTAAAAAAAAAAAAAAGCTAAAGCTTCTGAGCCCCTGGACTGGAATAAATGACTTCTAAAGCCCGAAAAGGAAATCTAGAGATGTTTTTACATGACTGAATGTTGTGCAAATATTTCAAAAATGTTTTATCATACTTCTAAAATGACATCATATTTCATAAATTTCAGTCATTATAAAAACCAGGATCCAGTTCTGATTCATTTTTAATGTTTTCTGCTTTTGTTTGTTTCTTTGTGGTTCTAGTTTTTTGAAGCAGGGTCTTCTTTGTACACAGACTGGACTTGAACTCAATATTAGTCCAAGTTAGCCTTGTATTCACAGCAATCCTCCTGCATATGCCTCCTGAGTGCAAGGATCATAGGCATGCATGATGACACCTGACTCCAGTTCTGGTTTTATTATATTACAAGCTTTGTCTGTGTTCCAAATATTCTTCTTATCATATTTTATTTGACATAAGACTCTTGAAATTGTGACTTTAATTGTGAGGTCAGAATATCCAGTCATACTGTGAAAGGGGAAGAAAATGTTCAAGGGGAAGGGGAACCAGTGATGGGGGAAATTGAATAGAGAAGGAAAAAATGGAAACAAAGCTTTCGTAAATGGTGAGGATTGGAGGGGTGGAAGGGAGGGAAGAGGAATGAGATAAAACAAGAACCAAGTTATATCATGTGGAGGTACAAAATTCCAATGTGAGTGTATATTGAGAGTACACCTAAAATGTACCAATAGATTAAAAGAATGACTTTCTCCATTTTAATGTTCTCAAGGAAACTGAGTTGTTTTCTGGCATTGGAGTCATGGGATAGAACTGTCCCATGCAAAGAGTTCTTATTCTATCATTCTCCAAACTGCCATGGTCCCTTCTTATAAAAAGGAAGAGTCTGTATAGTAGCTGTGGGAGTATAGCCATTTTGACAATATTGGTCCTTTCCACCCAGGAACAACGGATATCTTTCCATTTTCTGATATCTTCTTTGATCTGCTTTTCATAATGTTGTAGTTTTCAGAGTAGAGATCTTCCACCTCCTTTGTTAGGTTGATTCCTAGATATTTCTTTTTTTGAATGCTATTGTGAAAGTAATTGACTCCTCAGTTTCTCTCTCAGTGTCTGTCATTTTGTCATCAAAGTGGCTATATTCCCACAACTACTATATAGATTCAATGCAATCCTGATTGAAATTTCAACAGCATATTTCACAGATCTAGAGAGCATAATTCAAAAATTCATCTGGAACCATAAGAGAACTAGAATAGCAGAAGCAATTCTAGGCAACAAAAATATGGCAGGGGGTATCACAATCCCCAATTTGAAACTATGCTACAAAGCCACTGTGATAAAAGTGGCATGGTACTGGCAAAATAACAGACCTGAGGACTAGTGGAATATATTAGAAGACACAGAAACAATTTCAGATACACTAATGCACCTCTTCTTTGACAAAGGAGCCAAATATCCTCAATGGAGGAAAGACATCTTCTTTAATATATGGTGCTGGAAAAACTGGGCTTTAATCTTTCAAAGATTAAAACCAGATCTATCTCTTTCACCATGTGCCAAACTAAAATCCAGGTGGATTAGAGACCTAAATGTTAAAACAGAAACACTAAAACTGTTGAAAAAATAGATTAGGTAGAACTCTCAGAGATGTTAGCTTAGGGAAAGACTTTATGAACGAAACCCCTGTAGCATGAGAACTAGCAAAATAAATCATTTCTACTTAAATGGACATACCTTGAGGATATCCTCATAAGTGAAATAAATAGGGCACAGATAGGTACATATCGCATCTTTTCTCTGGTATGAGAAAATAAAGATGTAAATGAGTCCTAGCATTGTATGTTATATATTGTGAAATAGAAAATGCTCAATGTAAAATAGGATGAAGGGGGGAAATGTTGAGATTGTAACAAAAAAGTAAGGAAACAAATTTTATGTATATGGGGGGGTGGTAGGGTGGGTAGGGCTAGGGGAAAAATGAGAATTAAGATGTATCTTATACTGGCACAAATCCCCATTATGGAATGTAATCGTGATGTGTATATTTAATGTACCAATAAAGATAAAATAATTTTAAAAAATAAATCAACAAATGGGATCTCACCCTATTAAAAATCTTCTGTACAGCAAAAGAAATCAATGGCAGAGCTAAAAGAAAACCAACAATATGGGAAAGAATCTTTACCAGCTGTTTCTCTGAAAAAGGCCTATTATCTAGAATATATAAAGAGCTTGAAAAAATCAGGTCCTACCATATTTAAAGGCCCAATTCAAAACTGGGCATCTGAAATGAACAGGCACTTCAGAGGAAGAAGTAAAAGCAACTAAAAGGCATATGGAGAAATGTTCAACATCACTAGTCATTTGAGAGACGCAGATAAAAACAACCCTGAGATTTCATCTCACTCCACAAAAAATGACTGCTATCTCAAAATTAGCCAGCAACAAATGTTGGTGAGGCTGCAGAGAAAAAGGAACATTCTCCACTGTTGGTTGGAATGTAAACTGGTACAACCACTAAGAAGATCAGCATGGAGATTCCTCAAAACTAGGATTAGAGGTCCCATTTAACCTTGCCATTCCTCTGCTAGGGATATATATGAAATAATTAAAAGATTCATATCACAGTGACATATGTGCACCCTTGTTTATAGCAGCTCAGTTTGTGATATTTAAATCTTGGAAACAACCCAAATGCCCATCAACTCTAGACTGCATAAAGAAGGTGTGGGGTTTTTAAAAAATGAAATGGAGTGTTACTCGGCCATAAAGAATGATAAATTTGAGTCATTTTTACTCAAATGGACATAGCTTGAGGACACACACATAAGTGAAATATGTAGGTCACAGGTGTGTAAATATTGTATCTTTTCTCTGGTATGAGAAACTGAAGAGGTGTAGGGGTAAGTAATGAGGAGAAAGAAAAAAATGTGATGCTAAAAAGAAAATAAATCTTATGCATGTAGGGGGTGCGGGGTTGTAGGTTAAATAGGGAAATGGGGAAAATAAGGCCTAAGCCATGTCATATACTAGTACAAATTCACAACGTTGACTGTGATTATGATGTGTATATATACTGTACCAATAAAGATTTAAATTTTTTTTAAAGGAAGCATCCTGACACAAACCAAAGCTCTGTTTTCCCTTGTTGTCAGCTTTAATCAGATTTATGTTGAGATAAATATATTCGGTAGCGTTTGTGCAAACTGAATTTAACAAAGCATCAAACATTAGTTACAAATTCATCTTGAAGCAAAGCCAACATCATTTATTTCCTAGTCCTGTGTTCAGTGCCTCTAAATAATTTTTCAGTGTGAAGAGCTTGATTCAGTGCTCAGTATCAATTACAGCAAACAGAGTAGTGCTACAAAGGAAAGCTACTTGTCATATGCAGAAATTTGGGTTTGTGGTCTGTCGAGGCTTTATAACCACCTGCTTCTGTAACAAAACAAACACAAATACTTCTAGTATACTTAGTGGGTGCACGGTGTTGTACCTGATGCTTCTATGATTTGATGATGTTTACAGAAAATGAATTTCGTATACTTTGGATAGAGAACCTCCAACTAAGAGTTGAAGCTTCATGTATCTAAACCTAAGTCAAAGAGCATAGAACTGAAAAAAATCAAAATTGAAAATTTATTTTTAAAATTTGACTTTAAAAATAAAAGATTTGGATTATATCTCATTTTATGTATAAGAAAAGAACCCATAAGTAACATCTCGTCTATTTGATGTCATTTCTAATTATATATACATAACCTTCATAGCTATAATTTTAAAATTATACATTAACCTCCAAGTAATGATTCAAACTTATTAACATATATACATCACATTATTTTTACAAAGATTTTCCAGAACCACACTGAATAATTAATAGTAATAATTAATAATAATAATATATTTGCAACCTATAAATAATATGGAAACAGAAAATAATTATTTCTCAAACATAACAGCAATAAGTTATAATTATTCTAGATAATAACCCATATATGGCAAAATTAATAAAAAGAAGTATTATGAAAACTGGATATATGAACAGCATCAAATTATCTCCCCATAAAATAATCATGAAGAGGCAAATAAAAATAATCACTTAGAGTGGAAAAATCTTCAGCCAAATGATCAACATTACCATCACCAATAGGGCACAAATAGACAGAATATGATTTCTGAAATGATACACTGAGAATACAAAATTAGTTTTATAGTATTTCTACCCCAAATTCATGATCTAATCAGAAATTTAATTGAGGAATATTATACAAAAAGCACCAGTACTCTTTTAAAAAAGTATCAGAATCTGAAAATCAAAGACTAAGAAACTGTTTCAGTTAAAGGAAACTAAGGAAAGTTTACACAAAATGCAGCATATGTTCTTAAATTTAATTCTGGCATATTAGAGGGGCCATTGCTGAAATTTAAACAAGTTTTGAGGGGATGAGTATGCAGCTCCATGGTAAGTGCTTGCCTGGTATGCATGAGGCACTTGGTTTGATCCTCAGAGTTGGGAACACAAAGAATATCTTTAGATTAGTTAGGTTTCATTACTTTAATGACTTTGATAATTGTGGTATGGGTAAATGAAATGATCATGATTAGGGAACGCAATGAAAGGTATTTAAGAATATGTTGCACTCTATTTGAAACTTTTTTATATATCTGAAATTCTAAAATACAAAAATTTTACAACGTAAAAATTTAAGTTTGACATAATTTCTGAAAACAATGGATATTTTTGCTCACTTATTAATCTGCTTTTATATTTCATAAAGATGGAAAGCTTTGTAATACTGATTTTTGCAAAGATTCCATAAGTCATGTATTGAACACATTCTATTTGGTAGGTATAGTAGAAAATATCAAATCCACTAAGATGAACAGCTGTGACTAGTGCTGTGAAGTAGACAGTGAGTTATTCCCTGCTTCAAAGTATTAGAAAGTTTCATTGATACATTAATTTTTGGGCTAAATTATAAAATATGGTAGAATTTTGACAAGTACAATTGCGGATATGGTTTTAAAGCACATATAAGGTTTAAAATAATGCCATAAATAAACCTCAGAGGAGGAGAAAAATTGAAAGATCATGTTCCTCTTAACACTTCAACACAAAAAAATTGTACATTTCTTGAGCTACATGATTGGACTATAATTTGATTATTATAATTTCAACTGGTTATGAAACTGCAAACTTATATCCACAAAAATATTTGATTTGGAAGATGCCTTAGAGATTTTCTCACCCAACCACCACATTTTGTTGCTGGGAAAATTCAGGAGTCTCGCTGAAGGGCTCAGTAGAGCTATGACTCAGAGCTTCTGTCTCCAAGTTTAGGGCTCTACTGTAACACTGTGAAATATTTAAATAGCTGTTGTGATATTGGTTAGATGGAATGCGTCTTCACAGTGGCTTCTCTAGATTTCTGCCATCCTGGGGATGTATTCTTACTGCAGTTGTGCTTTCCTTTCCCTGTGACCCTTCTGCCTTTATTATAAAGTTTTACACTGAACCTAGGTGAAGAGGCACAGGCTCACAGGATTCTGTGACAACAGCAAGTAACCACCTATTAGCTAGCTATGATTGGGCTGAAGTTCTGTTCTCATGTAAGCTTTCTCATGTGTTCATCTCTTCTGGCTATAATTGGCTGATGAATCATTCTTTCATCTGAAACAAAGCAACTAACAGAAAAGCCAAATTATCCTGTCATTTGATTTCTTCAGGCAAAGTTTTTATAAGCATCCTACACACCCCTCCTTCAGAATCACATGCTTTCCTTATTGAAGAGGTGACATTTGAATTCTAAAAATGAATATGCTGAAATAATAATGTTGCCAGAAGGTATGAATCCAGGCCAGTACACAAGGGAGGGAGAGTTAAAGGAGTTAGATCAGAGGCTGAGAATAAATGCTTTCTACTCCTTATCCTGCCAACTGGGTCCACACTGAAGTCGTATCTGACAATGTGCTTCTTGCTACAAAAATTTCCCCACCATCCTCAGTGTATTACACTCTCATATGTCTGGATGTAAACAAGATTATGTGTGTATCACAGAAAATTGTGAAGGCAAATGAGAGAGGTTTTAGAGATCTTTCCTCATGGCCCACTAGGCCACCTGGGTCAAAGAGAGTCCTAAAATCCCTTCAAATTTCTAACCAGTTTGGAAGCAAATGGAAAGATTCAAATGGAGGCAGAAATAATCTCTGTATATTTTTAATTGTGCTGTAATAAATATTAATATGCATGTACCACTGTAACCGGATGTATAAAAGCCTTAGGAAGACCTCGAAGGGAAACCTATGATTGCCATGATGGTTTGCATTTCCACCAGGACTGCAGCAGCATTCATTTTCCTCCATAGCCATGCTGGCACTTGCCATTATTTTTAAATTTTAGATGATTATCATTTTTTCTGCAATAAGATAAATTATCATGATTATTTTAACAGGCATTTCTCTAATAGTAAGTGAAGTTGAATGTATTCTCATGTATCTATTAGTAATTTTTATTTCTTTCTCTGAGAAGTGTCTATTAATTTCAGCTGTCCTTTTTTGGGAATATTTTACTTGGGGATGTCTTATTTTTTTGCGTTCTGTATATGTACTGTATATTATTTCCCTGTCCAAGACATAGCTGTCAAAATTCTATTCTCAGTCTGTAGGTGATCTCTTCACTCTGTGAGCTATTTCTTTTAATGTGCAGAAATTTTACATTTTATATATCATTTGTTAACTCTTTTATATCTTGTGCAATTGTGTTTCTGTTTAGAAAGTCCTTGTCTAGACCTATGACTTGAAGAGTTTTACTTATTTTATCTTTTCATTAAGTTAAATGCTTCTGTTTTAATATTTAGATCTTTGATCCATTTTGATTTGTTTCATGCATGATAAGAAACATGTGTCTAGACTTCAGTCTTCTGCAAATGATTAAGTAGAACGATGAGGGGAAATAAAAGAATCAAGATATGTTAAGTGCATGCACTTGCTCCATAAGTTGAATGTAAACATCATTCACCTCATATAGCTATTAATAAAAGCATGAAAAAATAAAAGAAATTCAAGGACAAATTAACTCTATAAATTTAAATATAAGTATCAAGGTTGGACCTGAATAACAATAAGAATATTACAAACAGAAGGACAAGCTATAGGTGAAATCAAGATTTTGTGGCTCCCCAACAGTATTTACATTAAGCTTTCTGTTGTTAATTGCAAGAACAAGAAAGCTTCATCTAGAAGCAGCCACAATTGTGAACAGGATCACACAAGATATCTGGATATCCTGAATTCTAAGCTAATATAGAAGTATCTCCATAATATGACAAATGAGGTGAGATAATATTTGTTTCTTACCTCTTCATTTTTGCCACATTGTTTCCAAATTTTCTGTGATTCCTTGCACAAGTCCTCACTCATTAGCAGAAAAGCTTTGAAAGTAATATTTTTACCTTTAGTGTTTCTTTATACCATTAATCTCTGCTCCTCCTTTTTCCACCATCAAAATTTTACTGTTCGTTGTTTCCCTTTCTCAGGATACACCTCAAGGAAGAACGGAGACGTTTGAAAACGATGACTGTGAGCTACGTTCTCCATCTCAGATTTATATTCTGACAACACCTTTTGATTCTTTTAAGAATGAAATGTCAAGCTAAAGAAGGCATAGGTTTGGGGTACTTTGAATAACTATTTGGATCAGTCACGTGAAGTGGGGCTCTGTCATCTATTTCTTCCTAAGATAAGGTTGGCTCAGCATAGTAGGGAATCAGCTGAGTGACATAAACAGCATCACCATCTTATTATGTACTCCAGGTGTCACTAGGTTTTGTGCTGCTACAATCTACTTCTAAAGGTTGTTCCTAGGGTTTTTTATTTGTCTAGAATAAAATTGAACAAGATAACTGCAAAAAGTAATGAAGTTTTTCATTTATTGAATCCAGGAAAATAGAGGTGCCCTGAAAATTGAGTTTGGGTCAAGTAAAAGTAGGAAAATAAGTATACTGTACAGTGTGAGAGTAGAATACTCTGAAAGAAGATAACAGCAGTGGGCTCATTGGAGACTGTCCTTTCATATCTCTTACTGTTCAGGCTGATGTCAGGTGTAGGCCATTCTATTCAAAACTTACTCGAGTTATTATGAAAAGCCCATGTTCAGGGCTTTGGGAAATGTTCTACACTTGAGTCCTGGAAATTTGCAATTAGCAGGTCACAACTACTTCCTCAGTCAACCTACTATATCCTAATCCCCTGCCTCATGTCTCCCTGAGAGATACAAATCCCTTTACTTCTTTATGAGGTGCTAAAGGAGTGGAGATCTTCATCTTCACATAGCTACTTTCTGCTAAAAGATACTATAGGTCCCCACTGGTTGAAATTATATACTCTCCAACTCCCTGGAAAGGATTTGTGACTTACTAGCTGGATTGAAGATAAAAATGCCTGTCAGAAGCCAATGAGAAAGGAGTCAATGACTGTTGAGTTGCCTATTTTGAGGAGGAACTCCAGGTCTTCCAGAGGGTCACAGGGGTATCTTTATTCTTTGGGATGGTCTTAGTCCCCCGGTTCAATTGGAGCTGGATTTATAGTTACCCATCTGCCCCAAAGTATGTCTCTCTCCTCTATGCAAACTCTAACAAAAAAGGTGATCTGAGTTTGCCAGGGATATGGTAAGCAGAGAGTAGGGAGCTCATTTAACCATTGGGTGGTTGTTGCTAGCCCTAGTCTAGTGAGACTATTTTTCCATGTAGAGTTTTTATAGATTTCCACTCTACCCCTTGAGGAAGGACCAATTTAATGGTTCCTCAGCCACAAGTAGTAAGGCTAATGTCTTGAGAGGATTTAATGGTGCCCTTCTTGCTTTTCTATCAGCATTCTGATTTCCCAGGAGATTTTAGATACCCACTTTGGTGTCCCTTGCAATGAAGGTGATCTGCTTGGGAAGATAGATTACTTCTAGGAGTTGTAGAATTTCATAATTAGTTGGTAATCCTCTTCCTTTCAATATTCCTGCATGGTCGTGTAGCAGCAGAAAAGCATATTTAGAATCTTCATAGGCATTTAGATTCCTGACTTTTAAAATATTTATGCTGAAGTAATAGTTATTGCTCTGTTTCTTGAGCAGAAGTCCCTGCAGAGAGGGATCAGCCTTCATAACCTACTGTGAGCTGATAATTTCATAACCTGCCTTTTAATATCCTTCCTGGACAGAGCTACGTTCATCAGTAAACCACACCTCCTCAAGGATTTGGAGAGACAGGTCATTGATTTCCTGCCTGTCAGTACAGGTCTGTTCACAAGGGTAGCTAACCTCTGAGCTGGTAGGAATGAGTGAGGCAGAATCAAGAGAAGTATGGTCTTTGTGGTAACCTCAAATGTGTCTAAGAAATATGGCCTTGCATTGTCCCAGTGTATAAAATCCATCTTGGCCTTTGCAAGAACTAACGAATTGCCCCCAATTCTGCTAGTAAATCCAGGTCTAGTTAGGGAATAGGACATTATGGAGAAATTAAAACGTCCAAGGAAGCATTTGACTTTCACAGTGCCATGTCAGAGCAGGAGTAATGAAGCTTTTGTGAGGAATCTCCTTGACCTCACTTGTGGCTACGGAGGAGGGTTTTCTAGAGAAAGAGATAAAACAGACATCAAAACAATTTAAATTGTTCACCTATGAGTCCAAATTTAACCAGAGTTTCTTGCAGGAGACAGAGATATCTGCAGACAGGAGCATTGTAAGTTTCCCCAGGGATCCTCAGTGCTCTTTTCAGAAGTGGCTTGCCTAGCTTCTCTCTGGGAAAAGAGGCAGTCAATGTTCTAATGCCAGGTGTCAAACTAATTGCCTCCTTGACACACAGACCAGTACTGGGCAGTGGCTTGGAACACTTGTGTGCCAAATATCTAATTTTCTTTCAGGCTTTGATTAGCTTTGAGTTTCCTCTTGGGAAACTAGAGTGTGCTTAGAGGACTGCCAATTGCAACAGCCATAATTTTGGTCTGGCTTTTGTTCTCAGCCCTTTTTCTTTCATCCTTCTCTCAATCCTGATTGTAGATCAGTTTTAGGTCATATTGGAAAATATTGCATCTCTCTGGGTCTCTGGCCTGTGCTGAAAATTAATAGGAAAAACCCATATCTTCCTAAGAGACAGGTGAGGATCTGAGGACAAGATCCTCATGGAGAGCATTTTTTCATTTGTAGCCTACTTTAACTATCAGGATTCCTGAACCTTTATAGAAATAGAGACATAAAATCTTGAACATAAGGGATTTGTATATCAATTTTCTTGCCCTTTTCAGAGAAGATTCAACTGAAAAATAATAACTGCCATTTTGTACACATCTCCCACCATTTCCTAGCTCATCCTAATGGAGAGTTATCTGGGATGTACTAGGTACTTCTTATAGAGCAGTGGCCCACTGATCTCTTAGAGAGAAGAGTTGAGCCCACCCTGTGCCTCACTTAGAGACTCCTAAGAAAACAGAGTGGAGCCCCTCAGGCAGTCTATCTTAGCCACTTAATCCTAGCAGACCATAGTGAAGACCTCTGTAGGGCTCCCTTATAAAATAAACTCTTACAAGATCAGGGAGGAGCCCTATAGGTTGCTCCTGTGGATTAGGGTGGACACTCTAGCCCTGGGACTCCTATAGCTGCTGTGAAGAGATCAGAGCATGACCCCTCCTCCTATGGGCTCACTTGGCCACCTGAGAAACAATATCCATTTCATTTACTTTGACAATCAAACTTTAGTATTTTTTTAAGACAGTAGAGACACAAACCTCTTTTTTAAAAAACCTTAAAATATTTTAAGATATCTCTACTTTTGCACACTCACAGCCACTTGAGTTGAACTTTATAGGTTATGCATTTGTTCTGCTCAGGGCATCAGGTGTATATTTCTAAATTGCTTAAATTTCTGTTAGAGAAAAAGAACGGATCTAGCCTAATTCAAAAATGAAAAGGGAAGAAGGCAGATATGTTACCTAAAATCAGAGGCTTAGCTCCTTCCTACAATGCTGAGATTTCCTGATTACTATGAGGCAATTAAACTTCAACAAGAAAGAAAATGGAAAATAAGACTGTTGCAATCATGTGAATGACTCAACTAAATGTAAATGATCAACTAAAATAGCCAATAAGCATGACCAAATCCATGTGCCTGACCCAGTGATGAAGCAAAATGGCCAACTCAGGTGACAAACCAAAATAGCTGATCTGTGTGACTAACTCACATGATGAACCAAAATGGCTACCAATCATGTTAAAAAGGTGAGTGGGTAGGAAACAAGGCCCCAACAAATCAAATCACTAATGACATAAAAGATTAAAGGTCATTTAGGGGAAAAGTGCAGATGAGATTTCGAACACAAAATCAAGTAAAGTTGGAATGGGCAGCTACTCAAGCAGAAGATCAATTTATCAAAGCCATTTTTCCAAAAAAGTGAGAAACTTGAGCAAAGTATCATAGAGAACAGAAACATGAGGACAGAAAGGGGACATATACTTGAGGCAGACCTGTGGATCTCTCAGGGGCTGATAAAAATACAGCAGGTGTGTGTTTTCCCTTCTCCTCCACATGATGGAATATACTCCGATACTGTTCGGGTCAACATGAGAAAGCTTCCTGAGTCCATAGAATTTGTATTGAACCTATGGCAGCCAAACCACAGTGGGATGTTGGTAGCAATGAAAACTCTGAAAGATTTGCCATCACTGGCTTATCAGAGAAACGGAAAGAAATTAAAAAAAAAAAACTTTCTTAATTGTAGATTTCACAGAGACAGAAATAAAAATATGTTCCAGAAAGGGCTGCACCTCCTGGCTGGCTCTATTAAATATGTTATCAGTTTTTAGGTGCTGGAATCTCCTTCTAGAGTTGAGTTTTAGGTTCTTGTTGTCTCGAGCAAAGAAAAGAACAAAACAAGTGCAGAAGATAGTAAGTTTTTCACATTTATTAAAGGTTAGGAAAAGAAATATGCTATTCATAGCAAGTTTTGGTTAAGTAAAATTAGAAAAAATAAGTGCACTCTACAGGGTAAGTGTACACTACTGTGAAAGAGTATAATAGACAGGTTAATGGAGACTGTATCCTCTCCCCTTCAAGCTGATGTTAGGCTTAGGTCATTCTATCAAAAACTTGCTACAGGTTTTGTGAAAATTCCATGTGTGGCATTCTTTGGAAACTGCTTCGCACATTTGTCCTGGAAATTTAGGATTAATAAATTATGCCTTCTTAATGAGAAGCAATGTGTCATGTACAGATATGAATTTACAAATGTTAAATGTAAGCATAATGAATGTATAAAATGTAGCAATAAAATCAATTTAAGAAATGAACATGCCTTCTTTCCCAACCCACCTGTCACTCCCTAATATCCTACCTCACATGAGTATATTTTTGATGATTTAATAATGCAAAGTATCAACATATCAGTCTGAGTTTTCAATGTGCACTAGATTACACTGAGAAAGTGAAGTTACTAGTTTCACTTTTACTTGAATTATCCTCAACCTCTCCAAATGAACATAGCTCACTGATATTTCTTACAGGACTGCTAATACAGTCTTTGATATAGCATCGATTATTTATCTTGCCATAACCAAGCCTACTATTTGTACTGCTACTTAGCTCCCTTTATTCATGTAGTATAGGTAGCAAAATTGGGGTTGGGATACCACTCCCCCTCTACCCATCTGAATTTAGGCAACATCCATCGGTGATTTTACCTTCTATTGTTCCAAGAAAAGCAGGAAAAAATACCTCTGACTATCTCAGGCCAGAGAACATGTATGCTAGATTTAGTGACCTGAACTTCAGTAACTTCCTACCAGGTCAAAAGTGTCTTAAAGACAGAGACTATGTCTTGTTATGAATTCATTTCTCATTGTGTCAAGATTCACCATATCAAAAGAAAAGATTCGTGAATTTTGTATTCTGTTGAATTCAATAAGGAGGTAGACCAGCTGTAGAAAATATATCTATCATTTAAAAATTAGTTTGGGGTCAAGGGTTTCCTGGCATCTAAAGGCCACAATGGCTTCCTACAAGACAGTGTGCTGAGCCCAGTGCGGTGCCACACAGCTGTCACCCCAGCACTCTAATAAGCTGAGACAATAAGATTGAGAGTTTGAGTTTAGCTTGGGCAACATAGTGACTTGGAACCCATCTAAAAATTTGAAAAAATAACAGGGGAGGTAGCACAGTATGGAGGCCCTGAATTCAACTCTCAGTACTGTCACAAAAGAAACAGAACATCAATGTGCCACCTAAGGTCCACTGTTCTCCATATGCTAAGTAACGAAAAGACAAAGACGACCTTGAGAGCTTGTGCTAAGGTAGCATGATGTACTGGTGCTAGCCAGTTCGGTCTGCTACATGCTCTTGAAAAAAAAGTTATGACATGGCTTTGCGCTCAGTTATTTTATCCTATTAAATAGTGGCTCTGAACTTTGTTTAGTAAAAAATACTGTTGATTTTTTCAAGTAATATGTTGGCTGTGTGTTCTTTGTAGGTTACTGATCATTCAAGTCACTGAGAGGAATCATTTTTGATGATTGTTTTGTAGTAGACAATGCTTGGAAAAGGTTTTCTGTATCATGGCACATGCAGAAAATGACATTCTATGCAACACAGGAATACATAAGGAAGGATTCAAATGGTCAGAGATAACCCTACCTCAATGTACCAAATTATTCCAGCTCTTGCCTTTTCATTCCAAGGATAAAGAGGAAATTACAACTCAAAACACCAGAAACATACTTCAGTTACCTTTCACTTAGTTCACCAGGTGGGAATCATGGCCAGCATAATAGAATGGTGGTAAACAGCTTGAATTTGATAAACTAAGTAATAATTTAAAGATGCTATTTCTTTTGAAGAAGCCAATTCTAGAAAATAATGTATGTTAAATGTGGAAGGTAGAAGGGAAGGCTATGAAAAGAAGGTAGTGATGAATGGAATTTTTGGTAAGTACCCAAATTCCAATGAATTTCTATTGCCAATGTGCAATAGAGCCCATTGATGATGCTTCCATGGAGGCCCATTGCCTCTGTGCATGGCAAACATTACAGATTGACAGTAAAATTGACAGAAGAACAATTTGAAGAAAGTCAAGAGAAATGCAAGAGTTCAATGAGAAAACTGATATACAGAAAAATCAGTGGTGAATTGTATCACAGAGAAATCCAAACCAAGTTGTAGAAGTTTAATTGAAACAATAGCAACATAATGAGAGAACAAAAATACAAAATGCAACACAAATTTCTTTTCAAATGCCAAATAATAGAAGAGTCAAGAATGAGAAAGCTAGGACTATAAAAACAGTGCTGTTTTTCACCTTACTTCAACAGTAGATTATTAAATAAAATACCATTAGAATTCTAGTTATGAAGAATTGCCTTTCCATGAACAATTTTTCTACCCAAACATCTTTATATTTTGAAAAGAAAATACAATTTTCTAACTGTTCTCAGAAAGTCAGACCAACTTTTCCTTAAATGTCAAGCTAAAAGTCATTTTAGAAATGTGCCTGAACTTTTCACCCTTAGGCCGAGTAAGAGTAGGAATTTTATACAGTCATGGAACAAAAGTACAGAATGAACTTAACAGAAATCCCTTGATTGTTTATGAGCTCTATACAAGCAAAAAAATATGCATCTGTATTGCTGTATTGTCCCTTTTGTAGTAAATAGGAAGAAAATATCTAGTTAAATAAAAGAACAAAATTGCTCCTTTTATTTCACAAATTGAGCCTGGCTCAATCCTTGAGATGAATGTAACAGAAGACTTGCACTTTGCAAAGAAGATAATGATCTTTCACTCATCAACAGCATGGTGGCCATTTTAAAAGCTGAAAGTAATGGCTGTACTAAATTGGCTTTTTTTTTTTTCCTGAGCTGATGGATTAATTGCATCATACAGCCTACAAACATGACAGCTTCTTTTCACTCAGTGATAGAATTGATTTGCTTTTGGGGGGGCTCAAGTAGTCTTGTCCTCAACATCTTTAGGGCTTATTTCCAGTGGGAATATTGTAAGGTAAATATTTTATTATACAAAGAAGAAGAAAAGCTTTTATAGAATTAGTGATTACTGTTTATATTGGGAGATAAGGAACTTTAAATTTTACTCCATTCTTAGGTCTCTATTTTTAGAAATGACTGCAAGTGTATTATGCTGGTGAGGCTGCAGGGAGGAAGGATCCCTTGTCTGCTGTTGGTGGAAATGTAGACTGTGCAACAACTGTGGAGATCAGTGTGTAGATCCCTCAAAAACTAGAATTAGAGGTCCCATTCAACCCTGCTATTCCCCTGCTAGTGTTATACACAAAAGAATTGAAAGATTCTAATGATAGCAACATATGTGCACCCATTTTTATAGCAGCTCAGTTTGTGATAGCTAAATCTTGGAAACAACCCAAATGTCCGTCAACTGCATCAACTGGAAACTGGATGACGAAGATTCTTTTTTTAATAAAATGAAGTGTTACTCACCCATAAAAAATAAAAAGTTTGAGTCTTTCACACTCATACCTTGAAGACATACTCATGAGTGAAATAAATAAGTCACAGATGTGTAAATACCATATCTTATTTCTGTTATGAGAATCTGAAGATGTAAATGAATTTTAGAATGTATAATAGATACTGTCAAATAGAAAATATTCAAAGGGAAAAGGATAGGGTTAAGTAACATGGGAAAAGAGAAAATGTGATGTTCAGAAGGAGACATATTAATATGGGGGGTTATAGGGTGGGCAGAGGCATGGGAAAAAATTAGAACTAAGTCGTGTAATATACTGGTACAAATTCTCATTGTGGAGTGCAATCATGATGTGTACTAATAAACAGTGTACCAATAAAGAACTCAATTTAGACCAGTTATTTAGCTCAGTGGTTCCAGTGTCTGCCTGGAAAGCACAAGGTTCTGAGTTCAATCCCCAGTAACCACATACCACAATGCTGGGTGTGGTGGCTCACACCTGTAATCTCAGCATTCAGAAAAGGCAAGAGGATTGCTATGAGTTCAAAGCTGGCTTGGGCTACATAGTTCATGGCCAGCCTGAACTACAAAGCAAGACCTTGTCGCAAAAAAAATAAAAAGTATTCAATTTTTTTAAAAAAACAGCCTCTAGTTAGTTTTATTCTTTGCATTTATAAAATAAGGAGACATGTTAGCACCTTAATATATAAGCAAATTATATATTATCATCATATTTTAAGTGTTTACTGCCTATACATATTACTTGAAGCATCAAGTACTAAATATACTCGATCTCAATATAAACCAATGGTTCTGACATTGTATTACTACAGCACTCATGACTAATGTAAAAGGGACTTTGTAATGATTCACACAGTCTGCAAGCTAGCCCATCAGTGAATTCAATCTCGACTCAAGCACATATGATCACAAGTATTTTTTATAGCATACTCTTTATTAGAACAAATGGCAGAAAAATTAAATATTTTCTATTCCACAAAAAAATAAGAGAGAAAAGGGGACAATATTGAGATTGTAACAAAAAAGTAAGGAAACAAATTTTATATATATGGGGGGGTGGTAGGGTGGGTGGGGCTATGGGAAAAATGAGAATTAAGTTGTGTCTTATACTGGTACAAATCCCCATTATGGAGTGCAACCATGATGTGTATATTTAATGTACCAATAAAGATAATTTAAAAAAAAAATAAGAGAGAATATTGAAGTACTGTGGTGCCAGTTCTCTGAAGAACTACAATATACCATTATTTATCTTTAGCATATAATCAATGCAATTCTTTTCAAATTATGCATTAATAAAATAAATAAAATAGCGTTTATAATAATGTTTCATCTTACAAAAATGTTTGACATTTTGTCTTAGGTGAAGTACTATAGAAATTTCTATAAACAATATTTCAATTCATGCTATTCAAAATCATCTACTAATTTTCTTTAACTTTTCTTTTTATTGCTACATGGTTGCAGTCCATAATGTTACATTCCTTGTAGGAAGAATACAAATACATCTTTTTTTAAAATTATCTTTATTGGTACATTAAATATACACATCATGCTTGCACTACATAATGGGGATTTGTACCAGTATAAGACACAACTTAATTCTCATTTTTTCCCATAGCCCCACCCACCCTACCACCCCCCCATATACATAAAATTTGTTTCCTTACTTTTTTGTTACAATCTCAATATTGTCCCCTTTCACCTTATTTTACATTGAGCATTTTCTATTTCACAATATATAACATACAATGCTAGCACTCATTTACATCTTCATTTTCTCATACCAGAGAAAAGATGCGATATGTATCTATCTGTGACCTACTTATTTCACTTATGAGGATATCCTCAAGGTATGTCCATTTAATAAGAAATGATTCAAACTTATCATTTTTTATGGCAGAGTAGTACTCCATTCTATAGAAGAACCACAGCTTTTTTATCCAGTCTCCAGTTGATGGACATTTGGGTTGTTTCCAAGATGTAGCAATCACAAACTGGGCTGCTATAAACATGGGTGCACATATGTCACTGTGATAAGAGTCTTTTAATTCTTGTGTGTATATACCTAGCAGGGCAATGGCCGGGTCAAATGGGACCGTCAATCCTAGCTTTTTGAGGATTCTCCAAACTGATCTCCACAGGGGTTGTACAAGTCT
>PVIR01013873.1:0-41530 GCA_004026965.1 Petromus typicus
TCCTTTTTCCCTGCTAGTTTGAAATATTCAGTTAATCATCAATATAATCTTACTGTATTAACATTAGAATCCTTCTATACATTTGCACCTTATACTTGTCTGTTAACTGTCCTTTTCTATCTCTCTTCTTTCAGACCTTTCCCATCCTCTGCAAATTACTGGACTACCCTCTACTTGTATGAAGTCCCCCTGTTTAGCTTCCACATGTAGGTCAGAACATGTGTTGTCACTTTTTCTGTACATGAAATTTCACAAGATAGTTTCCTCCCATTCCATTCAAGTTTCTGCAAATAATATTCCATTGTGCATATATACCACAAAGGAGAATGTCTGAGCAGTCTGTGATCACAAAAAGAAGAATTACTCTGAGATCACCAAAGAAAGAACAGAAATAAGTGATTTGAGGGGGCAAACATGTTGATATAATGTTAATAATAGTAATAGTCAGTTGAAACTATTTGGATTTGTGGAAATTAATGATTTATGGTGATGGTTCAAAAACAAAGTTAATCCAGGGCGGGGGATTTAGCTCAGTGGTTCTGGTGTCTGTCTTGGAAGCGCAAAGACCCGGGTTTGATCCCTGGAAACCACAAACTATACTGGGTGTGGAGACTCATGCCCAGCAGCAACCAGTACCACATACCACAGTGCTGGGTGTGGTGGCTCACACCTGTAATCCTAGCACTCAGGAGGCAGAGGCAGGAGGATTGCTGTGATGTGAGTTTGAGGTTGAGCTCAGGGCCAGCCTGAACCACAAAGCAAGACCCTATCTCAAAAAACCTAAAACCTAAAAAAAAAAAAAAAAAAAAAAAGTTAATCCAAACTATACAAATAGGGAAGTATAAGGCAAAAAAGATAGACAATAAATATGTAATTCTATTAATTTTAACAAATAGTGAAATGTGCATATATATTTATTTTCTGTAACTACCTAAGCAGTATTTATTTTAGAGTATAGAGTCACTTTGTTTTTATCTGTATAAACAAGAAAAATGAGTTGTAAGGCAGAAAGAAATGAGAAAAAGTAACACTGATCCTCCAGAAAGGAAAGATTTATTAGTATTAATGGTTTCATGTTGTAACCTGGCAGAAGAATTCAGTAGTTGATTAACACAGGAGACCTAAACGTTAACTATTTAAAGAGTCCAACGGTGTATAATAAAGTTTTAAATTACCTAAGCAGCTTGAAGAGGAAGACTAAGCACAAACTTGGCAACATCTCAGGTAAAGAAACTTTAGGGAGGTGTGTGGTGCGCACCTTTAACCCTACCTACTGAGAACCAAGGCAGGAGGATGCAGGACCCCAGGGATAACACAGCACGGTCCTGATTCAAGGTAAACCAAAACCAAAACAAAACAAGGAAAAAAAGGCTGGGAATGTAACATTTGCCAAATACATGTGATGCTTTGGATTTGATCCCCATCACTGCAAAAGGCTGAGCATGAAAATTTTAGAACTTTTAGATTTTAATAAAATGCTAATAAAATTAATAGTTTAAATTCATCTATTGAGGGTTTACTATTACAGAATGTATCAGTCCTTTTTCCACTTGATTCTTTCTTTATAGTCTCGTTTTCTCCTGACATTTTTCCATCTTAATTGATTTTTTGAACACATTTGCCCTATTGTTATAGAGATAATATCATAACTTAAATACTTATAGTAAGAAAAAACATTTGTACTTACTTTTTTTTTTTTTTTTTGACTTTTGGCTATTTCTCCTAATTTAGCTTGTCTGGCTATTTGGTGAAAGGCAGTCATTTTGCAATAGTTTCAGGCTGTGGACTAATTCAGAGAGAATTTGCACTTGGTTTTGTCAAGCTGCTAGGCTACGAAAGAAGGTTTTTTATCTAATTAGAAATTTCATTTATTTGAACCTTGGCTTCAGTGTCTAATGAACTAATTTATTTTCATGGGCTATGAGTTGAGATTTCTCTCCTACCTTAGGCTGTACATTATTTACATCCCACCTAAATGATACCCATTTAACCTATCCTCAAACTCTGAGTCTCAGATTATCTGCTTCAGTTCTTTTTTTTTTTTTAAAGACAGGGTCTCTCTTTTGTAGTTCAGGCTGGCCCTGAGCTCAGCCTTGAACTCAGAGCAGTCCTCCTGCCTCTACCTCCTTAGTGCTAGGTTTATAGGCGAGAGCCACCACTCCTGGCACTGTGGTATGTGGTTCTGATTACTGGTTGGCATGAGTCTCCTCACCTGGCATTGTTGTGTGTGTGGCTACCAGGGATCGAACCTGGGCCCTTACACTTGCAAGGCAAGCACCAGAACCACTGAGCTAAATTCCTGGCCACTGCCTTAGATCTTGAACTAACAAATGCTCCAAAAGGGCAAGTAGCTCCAAAATGGTGGGATCACCTCTCTTAGCTGCATTTTCTTCTGGGATTTTATTCTTTACAGCAATACATGTCATACACTACTACCCTATACATTACTATATATATTTCTGTATATTGTACAGCTAGAGGAATAGTAAAGGGTTGTGTGTTGAAATAAAATTAAGGTATAATGAAATAAATACATATTTTGTATCTGAATTTTGAGGAATTTAACCATGAAACCAACATAGCGATCAGAATATAGAATATTTCCATTATCCCAGAAAGTTAAATTCCATTATGTCTCTTTCTACATAGGAAATGGCTGGTTTGATTTTTCTCAGTATATATAAACTTTGTCTGCTTTTGACTTTTATATAATGTGATAACATAATAAATGCTATTGTGTCTGGCTTATCTCATCCTTTATATTTTAAAAATCAATCCACATTGAGTAATATATTATTTCCATTCCTGCAGAATATTTTATTATATGACTATACTACAATTGTTATTTTCCTATTAACTTTGAGTTTGTTTCTGATTTTTGATTATCATTAATAAAATTGCTGCAGATATTATCGTACATTTTTTAAATCAAAATTTTAATTTGTTTTGGGTAGACACCTAGGAGTAACATTTTTGGTTTACAGTGTAGTGTGGGTTTAATGTTTTAATAAATCTGAACTATTTGTCCAAAGAAGATGCAATGCGTACATTTTAAATACTATCAATAAACTAGATCGGTCTTTAGGCCAGTGAAAATGATATTGAAATTCATAGAAACTCTGTGTGATGGTGAATTTTGTATATGGATTTAACTGCACTACAGTGTATCCAAACAGCTGGTAAAACGTTATTTCCAGGCATTTCTGTGAGAGTGCTTTTGGAAGGGCGTAACATCTGAATTAGTAGTCTGAGTAAAAAAAGAGTCCTCTTTCTGGTAAGGGTGGGTATGAGTTACTCTGTTGAAGTTTAAATACGGAGGAAAAACAGTGGACTCCCCATCTTCCCATTGCCCTGAACATCAGTGAGCCTTGTTCTTGGACTTTCCAGCTCCGCCTGCGACTTCCGTTCTCTGTCATCATTTCTTGTGCCTTTGGACTTGTACTGGAAGTACACCACAGGATTTCCTGGTTCTTTGGCTTGTAGGCGGTACATCATAGGACTTTTCATCCTCTTTAATTATACCAATGCCTCACGAAAAGTCTTTTTATATACATCGATAGAAACTCAGTGTCCGTATAGCTCAATTTTAACGGAGAATCCTAATATACTCATTTTTGGAAGGGGGGGGCCTTACCTAAAAACAATGAAAGCCACGAATGTGAATGTCTCATAATTCAATCAATAAAACTTTGTAGTAAAAGTGTCCCTAGCCTCCTGATCAGAGGATTGCCAATCTGTGACCCATGTTCTGTTCAAGAGCCAGCAGCTCCTCACCTCAACACATGCGGCTTTTCTGAGATGAAATTCACATTCTTCTGAGTCTGGGAAAATTACTAAAATTCTAGGAAATTTAAAAAATAGTGCCTTGCCATAATAAAATGTTAGCTCCCAAGTGTAATTACATATCATATAATATATTACATAATATATGATATATAAAGAGAGAGAGAGAGAGAGAGAGATAATTTCAGCCTCAAAATGACAATTCTGCCTTTGTGACAACATGAATGAAATTGGAGATCATAATGTTAAGTTAGATAAGCCAGACAGAAAAAGATAAATAATGCATACTATAACTATATGGTGCAGTATTAGTTATATATGAAAAGAAGTTGTGATAAGTTGATTGATTGTTGCAACTAGAGTAAGAAACACCAAACTAGATTGGCTCAGCATGGTTTTGGGTGTGGAAGACTCACCGTAGGAAGGATTTTCACCAGAGTGCTATAAAAGGGAAGAAGGAAGGGTCACTTCTGTCTTCTTTGGAGGAGCTCCCATCTTTACCTTCACCTTAGATGCCTGGCTGCCAGGCACAGATTCTTCAGTTTCCAGCCCTGATCTTTCGACCTTCTGGCACATACCCTTCCATCTCCCACTGCACATTAAATGGAGCTGCAGGCCTTTGCCTGGATACTCTACATCTTTAGTGTGCAAACAGACTTGCACTATTCCACAACTGACTGTGGGCGGCCATTGTAAACTAATCTTGTAAATGCTTATGTATTTGTACATCTTATATTTGTATCTCTAGTAAGTCTTGATGATATAGAAATTAAAATCATAAAGAATACATGGTAGCTTCCAGCATTTTGGCGTAGGCCAAATAGAAAGATGTTGGTTAAAGAGTATTTTCATTTATAAGATGAATAAGTATGTGAACTATGAATTGCTGAAATTATTAATGGCAAGTTAAGCAACTTTGCCATTATCCCAGATACTTCATTATCTCCAATGCCTACCACCTCGGACTTAGATGACAAGACTCTGTGCTCCTTGGCATATGTAGAGTGAGTTTTGGCACATATAGGGGTGAGCACTTCCCAGTTCCTCATCTGGTGAATAGGACTCATTTCCTTTCAAGAAAGAGTGGCGTCCAGAAGACTTCTATCCTGTTCCATGTGAAAGGGTAGAGGATAATTAAGGGAACTGTTTTCTTTATCTTTAATTTCTCCGGGTAATTTCAAAGCCACTTCATCACATACATTCACCTTAACAGGAAAAAGTTACTATTATTTAAAGAAGTGAAATCAAACCATATTGGAGGAATCCATTATCTCTGCAAGTTCTGAGATCTTTCTAATGCAGCCGAAGTTACAGTTGGCCATTACCCTTTAGGAAACATGACTAGAGTGGGATAGTAAATTAAACAGTTTACTCACAACATATTGTACGGTACTTCCTAGTGAAGTTGAACATGCTTCTCAGAAGGGAAGGCTAGTGTAGAGCTTCTTGTATTTTCCTTAAATGTCACCCCTCAGGCTTAAAAATGTGCCAGATAGTATTTTCTAAGATTAATGTATTTACACTTTTAGAAATCTCTGGATGTTTCCAGTGGTCTTTCCATTATCTCTTTCTACTTAAATCAATAATGTTCTTTACATTAGAGGAAGAGAGATACAGCATCTAGCAAAGATACAGTTTTATTCTCTGTTTTTAATGTTTTGAGAACCTTGGATGGTTCTATAATCTGAAAATCAAGTTGATTTTGATTTCTGAGACCGATGATTTGAGATAAATGGGCTTTTATTCAGTCTCCAAGAAAATATAATTTAATTACATTTAGTCTTAGCTTGAAGGACACAGACCTGAGTAAGAACACTGAAGTGTGGAAGGATACATGACATGGAATCAGGACCTTTCCCTTATGAAGAGACACCCATATTTCACCCTTGGCGGAAAGAGAACTGAAGAGAGCAAGAAATCAGGTTAAAGCCAGTATGACTATGGAGTGTTGAAATCCTAAATGGAAGATGGGCGGCAGTGTCTCCCTAGCACTGCTGATCTCTGTGGTCCACAACACTACTTCTGGGCTCTGTTAGCTTTTCTACATCTCTTTTTGAATAGCTCCTTAATTAAAGATCCTTGAGCCATGTGTTGGGTTGTTTTTCTTCTCAGGGACTCCAAATCTACAAGATTAGATAGTCTCTTCAGAAGGGGAAGATGTTCTAAAAGGGAGTTTGTGTCTTATGTAGTTAACCAAAAGTTGTGTTTAACTGAGCAGCATTTGAGGGCTTATTATCTGTTATGAGAGTGGGCTATTATCTTCTAAATCTTGTGCATCAGAATTGCAGATGAGTACCATATATATTTTTTTAAAACTGCAGAATATACTGGATGTATTTTTTTTGTAGGGGCAAGACAAAATTGTCATAAAATCAGACCACGTGGTTCCCTCCAAAAAAGCAGTTTTGGAATTAGGCTGTTATCCAAAGCTGTGGGGAGAGCATTGAATCCACAGAACAGGTAAAAGGACCCTATGTGTGCAGGTCCTCTATCTGCGCAGGAGAGACACCCTGCTTTCCTTTCCCGAAATGTGCCACTCTAATCATGTCATCTCTGCCTGTTAGATCTCATAGTGCTTTCCAGCATTAGCAAGATAGAGAAATCTCCTTAAATCACTCCAGCAGACTCAGCCTTTCTGACCTGACTCTCCAGCCTCCTTTTGCAGCATGACATCTCCTGCAAGCTGTGTCTTGTTCCTTGAAGTCCTTGGAACACATCACGTACTATCCTGCCTCAAGGATTTTGCATATTCTATTTTCTCTGCCTAGAAGCCATTCCTCTCCTTTCATGCCTCGTGCTTTTTAACTTTCCTTTGGCTCTTAGCTCAAGGATCATTTTTGGGAGTCTTCACTGAGCTCCCTGTCAAGGATATTTCTCCTTGTAAGACCCCCTCCAGACACAGTGCATCTCTCTTCCATTGAATATTGTAGGCTTTTATCTTTGCTTTTGTGATTATTTGGTAAGTATCCTTCTATAAAAATCACAACAACAAAAACAATAACTGACATATATTAGATGTTTTCTTGGTGCTGAGCCTTCTATCAGGGCGTTGCATACATGACCTCATTTGATCTGCACAATGGCTGGGTAAGATTGGGATGATGACTCCTTGCCTCTGTTTTTAGATGAGAAAATGGAAGGACAAAAAGGTAAAATGCCTTGCAAAGGTGAAATACCCCAGAAGGATGGGGACCATATCTCTTTTGCATGTGCTTGGGTATCCTATGGCCTGAATTGTCTCCCATCCTAAAATTAATATAGTGAGCCCTGAAATCTCAATGTGGCTTTGTCTGGAGGTAGAGCTTTTAGAATGTAATTAAATTTAAATAAATTTGTAGGGAAGGATCCTAATCTAATGAGATTGATAGCATCATGAGAAGAACAAGAATAAGAATAAGAGAAATCTCTTTACCATGTGAGGACACAGCAAAAAAGCAGCTGTTTGTGAATCAGTGGCAGGACCCTCATGAGAATCTTATCATACTTTATATCCTCCAGAACTGTGAGAAAATAAAGGTGAGCCTTTTGGGCTACCAGTCTGCAGTATTTTCCACTGGTAGGCTGAGACAAACACACATTAGCAGAATACTAGCAAACAATTAATAACTATTTATGAGATATTTGAATACAAGATACTGGAAGGACATCTGACAGACCCGGTTCTGGGTAGCAGGCTCTAGTGTTCAGTACCAGCTAGGAGGAGACATGGGCACAGAAGTAAATTGAGTGATGAATTGACAGCAAGACAAAAGAATCCAGAAGAGAAGCTGGGACTAAGGCAGGAAAATGCAGATTCTTTTTCTTGGCCTTGCAGCCTGTTGAGAAGCTTGCAGATTTCAAGGTGGAGGGCTAAGCCCAATTGTATGCATGGCAGATGTTAGAAAGCATTGGGGTCACTCGTCATGATTGGCAGGGTCACTGGGATGTGGATCCTTGATATTGGCCCCAAACCCTACTTTTATGGAAGAAAGCATCTGGGAGAAGAAAGTTCAGGGTCACAGATGGCGCTCATTTTTTTTCTCCTGTTTCTTTTAACCTTTCTCTAATAGATAACACTTCACCAAAAGATGTAATTGGAATCTTCTAGCCCAAGGACATATTTCATGAGGAAAGAGATATAGAAACTCTTCACATTCATCTCCACTCAAGAAAAGGGGGTAGGGGTGAAGAGAATGCAATTATGATGGATTTTGCTGGGCAACAGGAAGATATAGCTGAATAATGAGCCACTGAAATGCAGGCTTTCTGTGGATCAACCAGCACATTTGAAGACTTGGTCTTTAGTTAGGCTCTGAATTTCTCATCCTGACATATCGTAGAGGGGGTGAGTATGAGAAACAGGGTTCAGTGACCAGGGTCTTTGTTGATGTGTAGGGAAGGGCATTAATCTAAAAGTCCTACGATAGATTACAGTCCTTGCTTTTAATTTAAATTGTGACATGGTGCTCTTGATCAAGGTTTTCATGTCTCTGAACTCTGGTGTCCACGATAAAAAATGACTAGGTTGGGCTGATTGCTGCACTTCAGTTTCTGAGATTCTTAATATGGCAGCATGAGGTGTGTGGCTTATGCTGTTGGACAAGAAAGGAGAATGAAGGAGGGGCTGTTTTAGGGCTTTTTTTTTCTTTTCTTTTTTTTAGGGCTTGATAGTCTGAAGGATCCCGGGCAGATCTTAACATTTCTGAGCCTGTAAATGGATATACACAGTGGCAAAATGGTTTGATATGTGAACTATCAAATATATTTTCCTCTGTGACAAATTCAGCAGTTCTCCTGGGAGGCTTTGCTGCCACCTCTGGGTGCTGCTGTCCCATGGGATATTATGAACAGTAGTGGGAAAAGAGTTCATCACTGACTGATTGCTGATCAGTGCCTTACACCAGGAGGAAGACATGACCTTAGGATCCTCACACTGTGTTGATCCTCACCCAGCAGCTCTTTAAAGGGATCATCTCTCATCTAACATTATTGGCATTTTGCTGATGAGGAACCTGAGGTAAAGTAACTTGTCCAAAGTCATAGCAGTTGCACTTTTGCATGGTATTGACTTGGCTAAATTGGAACTAAGTTCTCAGAGCTAGTTTTTATCATGTGGTCCTGGAGGAGAGCTGATAGGAAACTTAGCCTGAACACTGGAAGAGAAAACTAGTGTCCTTTATTCTATGAATACCATTGGAATGTAGGAGAGAAATGGAGGCAGAAGTGCCAGCTGACTCAGGCTTTTCCTTCAGTTCACTTCTCCATGTCCACTTATCCTTTCCAGCTGCTGGCCCAGCTGACCAAAGGCAGTCTCAGATCCACCAGTCTTTACCTATACTGTTGTGCCTGCCTTGCTGTCCTGAGTCAGTTCAAAGCATTTGCCTTTCATGGTCATTTTGATTTTGGAGAAGAAATAAAAGTCACAAGATGCCAGCTGCAGTACATATAGTGAACCAGGACCCACCATAGTTTTTATGAGCCTGTCTTTCTATTGGGTGGCACACAGCAGTAACATTTACTGTAATTTTATCACATCTAATAAAGACACTTAAGAATTCCAGAGCTACTTCAGAAGGTGGCAAGAAGCAAAGGGGAATATTTTGTGTCTTTAAGTGTAATAAATTTTTTAAAATTTAAAATTCACTATTTTTCGGTCACCTCATAGTGAATTATAGTGATTCATATTAAAATCATGGATTTAATCCCTTGGTAACACTTCTTTTTTCCTTTTCACAATTCTAATACTGCATGGACTGATAAAATGATTCCTAACAGCTTTGCAAAATAAAAAAGGTTGCCATTACTAACCCTTACTGTATTTAGTGGTGGCAAAAAGTAAAATTCTTCAATCCTAGCTTTATTGATTACTGTGTCTGAATGAATCTTCTTCAGGGGCCTGTTCTGTGCAGGCAGCGTCCTTGGCACCTACCTCTCAGATGCTAGTAGCACATTGCTTTTGTGATAGTCAAATGTCTGCAAGGGTAAAAGCACCTCCAGGTGAGAACTACAGGCATGAAACAACAAATCCCAAATGGGTGTGTGCATTTGCTTAGAGTTGGAAGCCACTGGGAGTTTCTCCTTCCGAGGGAGGGTGTAGCTAAACATGGAGCACTTGCTGCACATACCCAATGACCTCGGTTCAATCCCGAGGCAGAGGGGAGTGAAAGGTTGAAAGAAGGATATCTTCTCCAAGCTCTGCTTCCTGTGTGGTGAACAGCGCCTCTGGTGGCTTTTTTGGGTCACACAGAACTCATTCTTTCCATGCTGTCCCTGAGTGAATGTGTCTGTCACCAGGAGCATGACACACCCTCACCTGACAATACATTGTTCTCCCAACTGTCTCCTTTTCCTCCACTATTCCCTTATGACCTGTCCACTCACCACAGCTTCTGAAAGACACTCACACCCTTTGAGATGACGAAACAACCTCTTCCAGGGTCATTGTGAACATCTAGGAAGAGCAGAGGGAAAGGATTTGGAGTAGGATGAAGTAGGATAGAAAATGATAAGTAGAAAAGAGACAAGGAAAATAATAATTTAAAAATTACACCTCTCAGAAAACTACAGCTTTAAGGTACAAAATCACCCAAGGTTACAGTCCCTTCTTTTTTCCTTTTCAGACAACTTAGTTCAAAATTTCTAAGAGTCTCAAACTATGCAATAAGCCTGTAATTTGGGCTTGTACCTTTTATTTGGAAATTAAGCCTGTGCTTTTCTCTTGATGCTATGGATTAAAAAATTCCACCCTCAAGGGAACAGGACTATTAATTGTATATGATATCTCTTAACCTCAAACAGATGCAAATTGCTTGCATTCTACACTAGACCACTAACAGGCAACTTGATAATCTCCAGGAATGCACAGTCTACGTTATTTATCTTGAGGACAGCCCCAAACCACATAAAAACCCTCAGCCCCAGACCATAATGCATGCCATCCTTCCAATACCAACATTCCTTTCCAAGTGTGTACTTCTTTGTTTCTGCTTAATAAATCTGCCCATGCATCTTATTGTCACATGATTTTCCAGGACAATTTAGGAACCTACTCTGTGAACGGCGGCAAGTTCAGGTTCCATCTCTCTTTGGCTAGAATTTCTGGGGCCCTATTGGATGACAAAATTATTAGCCATTTGAAAAATACAGTGGTGAAGCAAGTATAATAGATGTTAAACCTGAGTGGTGGGCTTTTATGATATTTTTTTGTTATTTTCTGAGCTTTTGTGAAATACTTGTATTTTATATATTTTTTAAAAAAGTAAAACCATATGGGATGATTATGATTACCAAAGTGTTAAAATGAAAACTTTATCTTTGAGGTAACACTTATACAGTCATTTAAGTCTTATTTCTACCTTGTAAAATACACAGTTTTCAACTTGAGTTGGCAGTAAATCTTTCCCCTCCCTAGCTGGGCTGTGGGTTAGAAACTGACATGTAAGGAAGGGTGGATGTGTGGTCCCAATTGTTTCTCTCGGCCTGTCCCCACTTACCCCGAATTTTATTTCATTTCCTGATGATACAGAAGAGAAGAGGAAAAGACAGAAACATGTGCTAATTCTCACATGGCTGAGTGGCTCTGTGCCGTCTGGCCTAGTAGGTGTCTAAGTCTTGCCGTCTCCTATGATGGCCTGTTTTTTTGGTAAACTGTAGCATTTTTAATGGGGACTTGTTCACTGGGTTTTCAGAGTGTGGTCATTGCATATCTGTTGTAGCTGCTCTCTTGAGATCCTTCCCTCAGCCAGGAGCATTCTGTGGAACACTTCAAGGTTCTTTCAGCAGACCCTCTTGCCTGGTCCATTCCCTTCCTTTAAGTATGGGACAAATCTAAGACAAGCTTTCACGTCATTTTCCATTCCCTCTGGTAGCAGCTTGCATAGACTCATCCCACTATTCTTTGAGGGGACTCCCCAGTGACATTAACAGCTACACTAATGGTAGTAGCTTATCCTGGCTCTGTGCCTTTTCACTCCCCAACAACTCTAAAAGCCCTTCAGTGCATTTCCTTCAGCTTCTCTGCTTAGAAGTTCTTGCTTTCCCTATCTATTTTACCTGCCTCTCCAGTTCGTTAGTTTTTTCCTTCCCTTATTTACTTCCAAAGCCCCACAAAAGTATAGAGTCATTAGAGCTGTGTTGTGCATGTTTTTCACTGTTATATTGTGTTGTATGTCTCTTGCAGCTTATTGCTTTCAATCTCTATAGATGTCTTTCAGTCTATTATTTATCTATTTCAATATTGACTGAGCACTTTCAATCCTGAGTTCTGAGTCCCTTGCTAAACTTACTACATGGCAGTTTACAGATAGAGAAGTTAAAGCTCAGAGAGATTAAGCAAACAGTACAAGGGGGTGGAAAACCTGCAAAACTCCATAACACATGTTCCTAACTTCTGGAAATACTACCTTCCAGGAATAGAGCTATGGGTATGCGAAGGGTAGTGAGGTGGGGTGGAAGAGAAAGAAAACATCCTGTCTCCCTATGTTTCAAAAGTCAAACCCCACTTACTTGAGGCTGACATTTAGGCTTACATTTTTCAGTCGTACTTTGTTTATGCCACAAGTTTGGCAGTATACATTTTTTAAAATCAGGGTTGAAATGAAGTTTAACATGCTGCTGACCACACACAGAGCTCCACAAATTCCTCTGATTTATTTAACCTGTTTGATGTTCTCTAGAATCATGATTTTATGACTACTTTAGATTCCTAGGGTGCCAAAACAAGTTACCACAAACTTGGAGGCTCAAGATAACAGAAATATACTCTAATATTTTTGAGGCTGGAATGAAGTTGTTGGACTGTGCTGTTTTTGAGGAGGCTTAGGAAGAATCCTATCTAGTCTCCTCTTCCTGGTATTCCTAGCCTTCTTCCTTTGTGTTTTTGTGGAATTTCCCCACTTGCTTTTCCATTGGGACTTGCCTTTGGATTCAGGGTGGTGACGGTGAAACTTTTAGAGATGAGTGATCAAACTGTGTATTTATTACAGTGTGCCAGTGCTGCAACTAAACCTGAATACTGAGATTCTAGTTTAGAAGAAACAACTCATGTATTCATATCTTTTGTCATATAAGATAAACAACACCTATGCCATAGGTTTGCCACCACCGACTTAGGGTCCACCCTCACTCCGGGTGAGCTCATTTCAAGCTTCTCACCAAAAGTATCTCTACATACCAGAGAAAAGATGGGATAAAGATGTAAATGAGTCCTAGAATTGTATATTATATATTGTGAAATAGAAAATGCTCAAAGTAAAACAGGGTGAAGGGGGAAAAATAATGAGATTATAACAAAAAAGTAAGGAAACAAATTTTATGTATATAGGGGGGTGGTAGGGTGGGTAGGGCTATGGGAAAAAATGAGAATTAAGTCGTGTCTTATACTGGTACAAATCCCCATTATGGAGTGCAATCATGATGTGTGTATGTAATGTACCAATAAAGATAAAAATAAATAAATAAATAAATTTATTTTAAAAAGAAGTATCTCTACAAAACACTTGTTCCACCTGAGGTCACATTGTGACGTTCTAAGTGGATACACATTTTGGAGGCCACTTTTAACTTGCTGTGATGGATTTATAATGTTAGATAAGCACATGGTGCCTTAGTTTCTATAACTATGAGGTATTATACATGCCATTAGCTTTCTTCCACATGATTTATATAAATAAGGAGAGGCTCAGTAGGCTGTTGCTTCTGAAAGCCAACACACTGGGAAGGTTCTCAGCGGCTTTGATTCCTTCAAAATGGTCTTTATCAGTAAATAAAAGCTTATACGCTGTACAGAGTGAACATGTCTTTCAAAGTACTCATGCTCTTAGAGAGACACTAGAAGTGGGAAAATTGAGTTCAGTTTGTGTGAAAGGACCATATCCTCTTCAGGGAAAAGCCTGTGTACACATTTCTAGGAATATTACTTTTATATAGTGATATGAACACTTGGCAACTGTGTGAAAAAAATCATTGCTGCTAATATGTCCATCCTCAGGACTTGCTCCGTTTCCTAGGCACTTTCATGAAAAACTTTCTCTTTAAATTGCCTGAAAAGAATCAATACCAACTGGATAAGTCATCTAAATCTACACTGCCAACCAATGAAAATGTGGAAGAGTACTTGTTTAAGTGTTCAGCAAGAGCAATGAATGTTTCCTATATACTTTGTTCACTTTTCTCTTGATTAATCCCAGCTCATATTTCAGTGGAGAGTTGAATCCTATACCTTCAAGTTTCTGGTGCTCAGCCATACCTGGTCATATTGACCAATTTCATTCTTGGTTTCCTCGGACATGGCATTGATAGCTATTTATCCTATTTTTTTTTTTTTTATAACTGAACATTGTCTTAGTTCCTTTTCTTATTGTTGAAACAAAATATCTGACACCCAGGAGAAATATCTGACCCAAAGGAGAAAAAGTTTATGTCAGCTCAGAGTTTGTAGAGTTTTCAGTCCATAATCAGCTGGCTCGGAGGCTGTATGGTATGGCAGAGGGGCATCACAGAGAAGGAACAGTTCATGGCAGTGCACATGGTAGGCAGCAAGCAGCAGCTACAAGACTCCCTTCCCTATCTTATTTTATATGCCATCTAGGCTATAAGTCTATTCATTGGTGCCACCAACACCCAAGGTGACACCCAGACTTCTGTTATCTACACCCAGAACAGGGCTATACCCATTTGGTTTTCATACCCCCTTAATCCCAATATCACACTTCCTAGGCCCAGCCACCTTTGAAAAGTCTCACTTTGATCACCTGTGGCTTTGGAGGACTTCTAGATGCAAGCAATAACAAGCATATTTAATCTAGCTATACAAATATGTCACTGGTGACTGCTCAGTGTGGTGTTTGTATTTGTGCTGAACTTTACTCAGAACTGACACTCAGAAAAAAGATACAAAAGGAAATATTTTCATAAAAACTTTAGGCTCCATGGCAACTCATGTGGGAAATAATCTTTTAACATTATTTTCTGATCACAAAATAATTAACATTTCTGATAGAAAATACAACTATAAAAAATATGAGAAGAAAGGGTGTCCCTAATTTCATTGCACAGAAATAATTACCATTTGGCTTTTATCTGCATCTGTGCATTTTTGTATTATTTTTCTATATTTAGGCCTGTGCCTGTGTCAACATCTTTATCTATAACTGCTTCTATACTCTGTTTATGTTTGTCACTGTATCTTAATAATAAGATCATACCATGTATATGTGCACATATTTTGTTTTATAGTCTGTTTACCTAACAGCATTGTGAACATATTTCGATGTTATGTGTTTATTTACCAATTTAGTAGCTATATTTCTTTATTATCTCATTCGAGTGGAATTCAGTTATTTATCTCTCATTGCTATCAATTTAATAGTTTTGTAGGTAAACCCA
This sequence comes from Petromus typicus, assembly GCA_004026965.1. Taxonomy (NCBI): domain Eukaryota; kingdom Metazoa; phylum Chordata; class Mammalia; order Rodentia; family Petromuridae; genus Petromus; species Petromus typicus. The sequence goes on from PVIR01013873.1 coordinate 15,148, forward strand.
GGGATGAAACCATAATTCTGTCTTCAGGAAAAATGCTAAAATTGAAGTCTCAAGGACAAAATGAGGTATCTGTATAGGGTTTTGCATCAAAAATAAAGAAATCTAACAAAGTTGGAAGAAAGAAAAGGGAACTGATGTGACACCGGAATTGGGCTTCAAGGAGGAAGAGGTTGTAGAGGTCAGTTGGTATGAGGGAGGTGGTGCAGTCTTAAGGAAGGAGAAAAAGGAAAGAAGGGGCACAGGGCATGTGCAGGAACTCAAGGTACTGTAGGGTCGGACTTCCAGTGAGAGCCCAGGGTAATGGTGTGAAGGAAGATCTGAGGGGCGCTGATATCATCTTACAGGCCGGTAGGTTTCCCAGGAGAAAGAGAAAGGGATGCACTTACTCCCAGAGAATGTGAATCTCCAGAGTTTTTCAGGCACACTGCTTGACCTCTCCTTTCTGTCTTGAGATTTTCATTCCTTTACGAATCTCTGTAAGAAGCATGACTGATAGGCAGTTATGCCCATAGGAATGGGTTGGAGGCAGGAGAAAAGAGTAAGAATCACTGTTTGGGGGAAGAAGGAGCCAATGAATGTTTCTGGGCAGAGAGGAAATAGATTGCAACTTTGGGCCACAGGATTGACTGACATTACCTATACCAGGTTTCTCAAATCTTCTGTGGCAAATAATTGAATATCTACTTCCTTTTCTGATCTTTCCCAGGTTGATGCTTTTATTAACTAAAATAAATTGAATTATTAGAAGAATGAAATAAATGATGCCAATTTTTAATTATCACTCTCACCAGATACAAAATAGCCTGTGAAACTGGCACAGAAGTTTGAAATGCTTTTCTCAATCACTGTTCGTATAGATTTATAACCAACAATTTGTAGATAGTCCCACTCTATGTCCTACAAGTAGAAGTGGGGGTGGTGTAGCCTGTCCTCTCCCGAGAACAGAAGAAAGGGGAGAGACCACTGAGGAAGCACTTGCTACGTTGTAGAAGGCAGGGCTCAACTTAAGACAAGGGTAGGAATTTGGAAAGGAGCAGAAGATAATTATTAAAAGAATACTTCAACTACTTTGTTTCTTGCTTAAAAATGCTTTCTGGTTTTTTTTTCTTTATATTTTATGCTACATATATTTTGGTTTTTATTTTTCCTAACCAGTTGGGAAGTATATATTCTATTTTTAAGTATTACAGGTAGTTTTCATTAGTGAAAATATTTGAGACATATATGCCTCCAAATGTCAAAAGAAAAATATAAACCAGTGCTATTTTGACTTGCCTTTTCGAAAAATGAGAACTCAAACATTTTAACTTCCTCCATTTTTTACTGCTTGGTTTTGTTAGTATAATTTGGGGCTTTATTCTTTAGTTCTTATTACATGACTTATATATCTCATTTGATGATGTTCTTTGATATTTTGAAACCATGTTGATAACATTTATTTCAACATAGCTTCATGCTTAACTGAATTCAGTGTTTATCATTGGCACTTTTCTTCCAGTGCTTTTTACAAAATTTGAATTCATTATTTTAAATCATTTCTAGAGATAACTGATGAAAGTATTAATTAAAATCACGATCATAACTAACTGGTAATGTGCATAATATGAAAAGACAAGCAGCCTGTGACCACCAGGATCAACTAAAGTAAGTGCCAAATTCAGCATGACTACTTGTGTTCTAATAGTCTATGGCTGGAAGGCATTGACAGTTTGAGTGTTGCATTAATGATGGGTCTGTTTATTAGTTTCCGTGTGCCTACCTCCTTTATCCAATAAGTTTGTAGAGCCTTCCAGCCTGACTTTGTCTGAGTCATGTGATTTGTTTTGACCAATGGGACAGTAGCAAATTTAATTCCATTGGTTAGAAAACACACATGTGTATCTATTTTCTCTTTTCAACTCCTGCCAGCACACTGAGAACAAGCTAGCATGACAGAGGATGATATGTACAGAGAGATTAGTGAATTGGACCCAGTGATATGAACAGGGCCGCAGACGTGTGAGATACTAGCTCAGATCAGCAGAATTTCCCAGCCAAACCATTATCTTGCAAACAATAATAAATGTTTATCTTTATATCTCAAAGTTTTTTGATTATTTCTTTCAGTATTATTATTATTGCAATAAAAAAGGTTCAGATTACTGTGTATATGTGCTGCCGAAGCGAGCACAAGAGATTACTGTGTAAGAGTATAGCCTTTTGACCACCTATTAGATAGAGAATTACATGTTCATATACTAAGCTTCACTTTATAGATTTGCTCTATCCCAGTGGTAGGACTTGATTTTTGCTGCTTGTTAAATTTTTCTTTTTTTCCTCTTAGTGTCATTAATTAATTATAAGTCAAGTCTCTTATCCCCAATCTATTTACCAATTCCTTCCTCATCTTTTTAATCATTAATTTTCCTTTTTCATTTTCTTGAACTCTTCCTTTTCAATCAACACCATTTTTATCTAAAGGTGAAATTAAGTCATTTTTGATGTCACATTTTTCTATTAACTCTTGTTTCACAGGTTCTACATCTGCTCAAATCATATTGAAAGAATAATGTTTTCCTTTCTCTCTAACTACTGTTTTTCAAATATATGCTATTTCTTTGCATTGTCAAATGCAAAAACTGTAAAATGTAGTTGTGCGAAGCTACAGAACTTCTAAGTTTTGTGTGTGCACGTGTATGTGTAAGTGTGTGGATGTGCATTTAGATATATAGCCTTAGCATTTTCAAACAAATGGGCACATGGGATCTTCCTTTCTATCTTGCATCTGTGACATATTCTCTTTATACCAAAGCTTAAAGTGAACAGATATATACAGCTTTTAAGCAAATTTCTTGTGTTTTAGACACTGAACTGAAAATTTTTTCTTGGGCTATCAACTATTACTTTGTTTTATTCCAAATATGATGAAGAAAAATATTTGTAAGTAGTCTAAAACAAGATGTTTTTTTCTTATCCCAGAAACTGCACAGAGAAAACTATTTTTATTTCTTCTCATTTCTCTCCTTTCCAATTGTTGCTTGAAATCCCAATATACAATGATCCATTTCCTGTCTACTCCTAATCTTGGCCAAGAAAATTACTGTTTCCAATAGAGCAAGAGTTGTCTGCCCAATATTGTTGTCATTATGTATCTGTAGCTACTGAACATTTGAAATGCCTCTCTTTCAATAGATATATGCTATGAGAGTAAAAATACACACTAGACTTCAAGACACCAGACACAAAAGGAATGTAAAATATCTTAATCAGTGTAACTACGTTGATCTCAAGTTGAAACAATAGCTTATATAGGGCTGGGGATGTAGCTGAGTGCTTCTGGTATCTGTCTTGCAAGTCTAAGGTTCTAAATTCAATCCCTAGTACCAAAAAAAAAAAAGAAAAAAACTTTGTATAAATTAATATGCCATATTAAAATTAACTTCATCAGCTTTAGTTTTTTAAAATGTATCTACTAGAAAATTTAAAATTATCTTAGATACATCATATTTCTAGTAAATAACAGAGATGTGCAAAAGAGAATGTTAAAAAATATGTCATTTCAGAGAGTCATATTTTGGTAAGCTCTTGTCTCTTGTCTAAAATTATACAGTGAAGGCTTGCAGAAGCTACAGTCCCTTTTTTCCCTGTGTATAATTGCTATTTTATTTCAAATGTTAAAGAAAGTGGAGGCTACCAATACTTCCAGTCAAAATATCAAGAGTATTCTTCCTAGAATTAGAGAAAACAATTCCAATACTCACATAGAACCAGAAGAAACCCAAAATAGTGAAAGAAGTCCTGGATAACAAGATCAAAAACGAGAGGAATCACAATCCCAGATTTGAAGTATATTATAAAGTTACTGTGGTAAAAACAGCATGATACTGGCACAAATACAGATGTGAGGATTAATGGAACAGAATAGAGGCTGGAGAAAAAACCTCAAGCATATTTAACTACTTGATCTTTGACAAAGAGGCCGAAAACATACACTGGAGGAAACATAGCATTTTTAATAAATGATGTTGAGAATACTTGTTATTTACATGCAGAAGATTGAACCTAGATCCACATTTCTTGCTGTGTACTAGCTTAAAGTCAAAATGGATAAAAGAACTCAGTCTTAAAACAGGTATGTTTGATCTGCTGGAAGACAAAAGAGGTAAAACTAGTGAGATCCTAGGCTCAGGTAAATCTGTTTTGAATGGAACTCTGATTTTATACAAAATAGAACTGAAAATTAATAAATGGCCATATCAAATTAAAAATTTTTCTGCACAACAGGAAAAATAATCAATAGAGTGAAAAGAAAATCTACAAAATGAGGAAAAATTTTGCCCACGATCCTACAGAGGACTAATATCTAGAATATGTAAAAAACTTAAAAAATAGATTCTCTGAAATAAAAGACTCAATCAAAAAATGAGCAAGTTAAATGAATAGACACTTCAAAGGTTAAGAAGTCAGCACAGTTCTCTGCTCTAATGAATGCCTTTCCTGGGGGCTTCCTCTGTGTACTGTCTCATCCTCTAGCAGGCTAACTTGGTTGTGTTCTCACAGAAATTGCAGACATGTATGAGTGAGAACAGGCCCAGTCTTATAGTTACTTTTCAAGATTCTGCTTTTGTCATTTTTGTTAACATCTCATTGGTCAAACTAAATCTTGGGAAATACTGAAACAGAACTAGAAAACTATGTTAGCAAGCTTTCCTTCAATACAGTGGATACCTTGTAAAGAAAAAGTGTTGTATGGGCTTGAACTTTAGAAGTTCAAGTCTGTGATCAATTGTCCCTTTGATTTCAAGCCTGTGAAGGCTGGAGATGTTATAGAGTGAAACTGCATTCTCATGGTTTGGAAGCAACAAAGAAGAAGGGAGCTGGGGTATCATCCCCCTCATGAGCACACCCACCTCCAATGACTAAACTCCCACAGGCCTACAGCCTCCCAGCCTTCTGGGAGGGACAAGCTTCTGTAGGGACAAGCCCCCATGGAGCCTCTGGGGAACATTTAAAATCCAAACTACAGCAGAGGCACTATGAAATTATAAATAAAAGAACGTAGGCACAAAAGGGATGAGGATCAGGGACTTATCTCCTCATTTTGATGAGAAGAAATTCATTTAAAATTTTGGAAAAGATCAGTATATTTCCAGATATTTCACGTTTACCTCTGTGGGACAAGAGGTAGTGTCGTGACCTGAAAGTCTCTCACTGTCATTAACTTCTTCTGAAATAAGCAGTATCATTGCCCTGTTTACAAAAAAATTCATTCTTAATTTAGACAATCTGATTAGAAATTTTTGTGTGTGATTTTAGCTAGTAAAGACAGCTTTTGCTATTATTATTTTATCATTGTTATTACATTTTATTGTTGCCATTCATTTCATGGAAAAAACAGCACTGTGTATGTTATGAAGGGTAGAACTAAAACTAGTGTTGGCTAAGTAGTGTCTGCTTCCCACACAGGGATGAGCTGGTACACTTGGAACAAGGGTAATAGTTTCTTATTAGCTGGATGGAAGGAAATACCCTGGCAAATGTTTGCTTTCAGCCAATCTGTCTGACCATATTGAGGTAGGGTTACCAGTTAAAATATTTGCTATTGATTATGGAAATGATATGAACCATAGAGAAGTTTCCTTTGGAGCTGAGGAGAGAGAAATTTCATCCCAACTCTGCAATTTATTAACCATGAGATCGTGACTAAATTTTCTCACTTTTAGAAGTCTTCTTTGCTTATTCTGTAAACTGAAGTCAGTGAATTTCCACTCAGAAGGGTGGATGAAAGGATGAGAGAGCATGGCACCTAATGGAAGGTAGGCACAGGAAGTGGTAGCTCTGTTCCACTATGTATGTTGAAATTCCCTGTTTTCTGCAACTCTGTTTCTTGATATTGAGCACAGCTGAAATATTTTCTATTATTCATTTTTTGCATATTCATTTATTTAAATATTGTTTTGTTTTTGCTTTTCTTTTATTCAACAGCATTTGTTGATTTTACAAGTTGAATATCTCCTGCACAAGACACTGAGATGGAGTCTGGGAAGAGAAATACTTCATAAAGACCACCATGTGTGAAGGTAAGAGGGAAGAAGCAGGATTGTGCAGAGGACAAGCCATATAGCCATACAGGATAAACATGAAATTTGTAGGGAAATCTGCAGCAGGTATTACCTTTGGAATTGTCCCCTGGCAGCATCCATACAGGGTTGTGCATTGTGCCCCTACATTGCTCACTTATACAGGAGACCTTCCCAGGGAAGGTGAAAATAGGACAGTCTCTGAGCGAGCTGACAGCTGAAGGCTGTGTACTGATTGCACTCTGTAAGGGGAAGTGAGTCCTTATTTGAAGGGGATCTTAGTGACACAACTTTATGTCCATGGCTGCTGGCTATTATGTGCAGATACTGCTACATTCTGGGGCTTTAGAGCTGAACAGAGGGGACAAACTTCCCTCATGCTGTGGATCTGGTACTCTAGGCTGGTTTAAGAATTTTGCTGTTGTCTCTGTAGTTCAGATGAGATCGGGCACATTTAGGGTGGTTTGGCCATAGACTGTCTCTGTATTTCAAAATCCATGACCAATCTTCTTCAGATAAATTGCCTCAACATAAAAGTGGCAGAATAGACTAATCCCCTTTCATTCATTTTTCTGCTAATTTCAACAGTTCTGCAAATACTGATTTCCTGTTCATGCCAGGCAAGTGTTAGACATTGAGACATGGAGGTGAGCAGCAGACCGTATTGTAGAGGAGGCAGATGTCTTGTCACTAGGTCAAGCTGGGAGATTTGCTTGAGATTCGGGCAGCCTGAAGAAGAGATGTAGAGCTGTAGACAAGGTTAATCATCTTATTTCTAGCCACCACCCATTGCCACCAGACCCAGCCACTGTGGCAGCTCTTTCCACCTGCACACCAGCCACTGCACACATAGCAGTGGCTGTCGCCAGACTTTATGTGTGGCACATTGTTAAATAGGCTGCTTACCCAGGATACCATGAGATGTGCCTGCCCTGGAGTCGTGTTGAGACACTGCCTCCTGGATACCCACTGAACTATACTCAGGGCCATCTTGGGCTTTTTTGTTTCCTACAACAGACACTTCAAGATAACCTCAACACCAAATAAGAAATTATGAGGTAGAGCCCCCTGTCCAGACGGCTGAGGACATTCAGAGTTAGGAAAAGTTCTCTGGCTTAGGCTTCCTAGAAGAAAAGATACCTGAAGTGAGATGAGAAGGAAAGATTTGAGTCTGCCAGATGATTTTTCTGCTTTTAAGTAATTTCCTTCTTATTTCATAGGAAAAAAAAGAACAAATAGAAGCCTGAAACATTTATAGAAGTAATCGTGCCAAGAAAATAAAAGAAATTTAATGGGGAAAATGGGCTTTTATGATCTTTAAATGAAGGTTCTCAAGAAGAAGTTTTCCTTCATTTTTAATCTTTGAAAGCTTTAAAAGGGATTCCTGGGGGGCCAGAAAGCCTCACATTGGATGGTTCAGAGACTTCATAAATGATTTGCTGTATTTGCTAAGCTGCAGTTGTATCTGTAAGAGTCATCTATGCAGAGGAAAGCCTGTACACTCCTAAATGTGAGGTGATGCATAGTCACTTGACTGAATTCAAGTTTTGTTGAGTTTTCTCTACCAGCGGTTTGGAAGGCTCCTCAAAGATGCCGAGGAAGGCTCAGGAGGCAAATGTGTCAGCTTCTTGCTTACCCAGCAAGCCTCCCCCTAGCTTGTGTTCTTCTCAGTTCTCTTGATTTTTTGATGGCAAATATTAGGATTATAAAAACTGAGGGTTTTAATAGAAGTGTACTAGAGAGAGGCTGTGTCTCCTTACACATTTTAGAAGTGACAGTCAAGATCCATGTACCATGATATATTTGCTGAGGCAAAAGTTAGAAAGCATTCGTTAAAAGGATTATTGCAAACTGGATGAACAGCAGGTAGTCATGATAAGTTCTCTGAGATTTCTCCATTCGTTAGCAAGATTTCTGTAATGAGGGCTCCAACAGGGAGGCATCAGCTGTGCTGTGGTGGAGATTTCAGCATGTTGGGGCTACTTGTATTGGGAATCTAGGATGAGCTATGTCTGGTGAACCCAGAAATCAGCTGAGTTCACCCTTCCTTCCTGGACGGTAGAGAAAATGGTTTCTTACCCTTATTCTTAATGGAACAGGAGGCTCAGTGTTTTCTGTAGTTCTCCAATTTGTTAGGCTTTTTGTCTCCTGGTCATCCTTGACTCCTATGGTATATCTGGATTTTGCTGAGCCTTACTCTTTGTTGACATCCCTGCTCTTTGTCATCCTAGTGTCAGCCCAGTGAGATTCAAAGACCTTTTCTCCTGGAGTGTCCCCCTCCATCTGCTCCCTGGTATCTCACATTCACATGTGACTGCATTCACTAGAGAAGGGACAGAGGATACTCAGTATCAGTGGATTTCTTTATTCCTTAGTAAGAAGGTTCCCTATCATTGCAGCTGTTACAGGTCCACATCCCACCATTGATAAGATACCCCTCTTTCATCTCTCTACAGACCTCTTTTCTTTTTCATCTGGTTTTTCCAACCAAGACTATTGTGGCTTTGCTTTGTCTTTCTTTGTTTTGTCTTTTGAGAGTGGTTTGTGATCTTCTATTTTCTTCTAGCACTGTACAACTCATCCTTGGGCTGCATAATTGAAAGTACTGAGATGTAGACTCTTCCTTAGAGCTCTTGATTTAATCAGTTTAGTGTAGGACTCAGCTATAGGTTGTTTTTTTAAACAGACACCTCACATGTTTTCAACTATGCCTCCTGGGCTTAGACATGGTAAACTACTGTGTGTATTCAAAGATTCATCTCATCTTACAGGAACCTTGCCACCAGCTAAAGCAGAAAATAAGCTCATCTCCATCTCTCTGTTCTCAGACATAATCTTTTTTGTCTTATTACATATTCTTCAGTTCTTAAAAGAACTATGGATAAGTATCCATGTCTCCCTCATATTTATCCATCTTGGGATACCGAAGCACAAAGTGGTCAGATGTCCAGCCAGGAAAGAGGAGAGGCAGATTTTCAATCTAGGACTGTGAAATTATGAACCTTTTCTTATTTTCCAAATATTTTCTGTTGCTGCATCCTTTTGCTCAAAGGCACAGGCAGCATGGACAAATGTTGCCTTTTGGGTATTACTTTTTCTACTCATTCCTGCTTTCTCACCTCCACTGATATCTCTGTCATCTTATCTTAGCTTCTGTTGTTCTTTCCCCAAAGACTTCATAGTCCCAAAACCCAGGCAGTTCTTATTTACACCTTAAACACTTGCAGACACGTACTGAGAGCTAACTATGTGGCCAAGTTCTTCCAATCACTGGAGCAGATCTCTGACCCCTCAACATGTGTTAGGTACCCTGTGAGGTGCAGATGCCCCAATTTTTGGTCTGTCTGGGCTGTATATCATATAAAGTACATAATACAGTTATATTTTTTTATTCTAACTTTTTTTTAAAGTGGGCAAAATAAACATAAAACAATTGGGCTATTTGACCTTGCTTTTGTGAAACTAATACATCAGTGTCTGGTTCAGTAGAAGGGATTGCTCAAGTTTAGTGATTGAATAAGAAAGTTTTCATGTTTGCTTACTGCCTGTCTTGACAGGCACACACATATGTCGGTCAGCTGAAAAACTACTATTGGTAGTCACTTCATTTGGTGGGAGTTGCTCTATGCCCTTTGTACTCAGTGTTCCCTCAGTGTCTAGGCAGTGTGAACTTAGCACCACATGATGGAACCATAAAAAATATTGCCAGAAATCACATAAAAGGAGCCGGTGATGGTGGTGCCCAACTGTAATCCCAGCACTTCGGGACGCTGAAGAAGCAAGATAGCAGCTTAATGAGAAGGTTTCAAAATTAAATAAGAGATAAGCTCACATTTTGAAAAACCACATAATGATGCTAAAAGTTCAGCTTCTGTATGGGAGCATTAGCAGCTGTCCAGAGCCATGGTTGGACAGGGGGCTCTGTGTGTGGCAGAACCACCTGGGGACTGAGTGGACCTGCAGGTTCTGACTTTGCCTTTCTGGGGCTGAGAACTTGTAGTTCTGATCGCCCCTCACATTCTCAATACCAAAAAAAATTAATGTTCTTGCCTTAATTTTTCTTTTTTAATTTCCAGCCACTGGCAATTAAGTACAATGGGCTAAATTTCTCCTGCCATCTCTGGTAAAATGGACTAGAAAACATTCTAGTCCAAAGAAATGAAGAGTACTACAGTGTCAGAGATTCTATTTAATATTACTTACATTAATTAATTAAAAAGCAACCATTACTCAGATTTAAAAAATTATATTTCCCCTGGGAAGGGCAGGAAAGATTGATACAGACAAGGTGATGTAGTGTGGAGAGGCAGGACTAGGGTGTTTGATGTGCGCCGGTGGCAGCAGCTGTTTCAAATGCTGCCCTTTTGGCTGTCGTTTCCTCCATTTGGTGAGACCCCTACTCTGGCCATCCTCGGGCTCCTGTGAAATGCGAAGGGCAAAGTGAGCTTTAAAGATTGTGCCCAGCAGTTGTGTGTCTTTCATAGAGCTCTTCTATGTGATTCTTTCTGAGTTGCCATTCTTTACTTTGATGTTTGAATTCAGTGGAGCTCTTTGAATAGAACCAGAGTTATAGGTGTTTGGGGAAAGTCACTTATCAGTGAAGCCTCAGAGAAGGGCAGAGGTCGCTTTGTGGGCTGGACGCAGACTTTCCTTGAGTATATGGGGAAGACTTTGCAACCAGGAGTAGCAGCCCCCTGACAGCCTCAGGAAAGTTGCAAATGTTGAGTACATCATACCCTACATGGAATACTTAATTACAGAGGAAAGTTATGGGTTCCAGTTGACAGAATAATCTAATCAATATTGCTTACACAAAATTCTAATTTACTTGCCTTACAACTCATTAAATTTGAAATATTATTGATTTTCAAGTAGATGGTTTAGAGGATAAATAAGTCCATTTTATCTTGGAGACCTTGGTTTGAGTTTGATCCGTGGACCTGCAGGCAGGAAAGCTCACATCTCTTCATTAAACAGTGTTTATGGAATAATCACATCCAGACATATTTCACTGAAGCAGATAATTTGCCAGGACTCTGGATTTCCCAGAATTCAGGCTGAATGGTCTGTTTTCCAGTTTCTGAGAAAGGTGTCTTCATGGCGGGGAACAATGAATTATATGACTTGAGAAAGCATTTATGAACATGTGTTCTTCTGAAATATAATTTCTTTGTATTTCTCAAATCCAAAGCTGCTATGAACTTTGTATTTGTCCTCAAGTACATCTCACTTGGCTTTTAGCAACATAATCTTTTCCCTTCAGTAGTATGGACCAGCTTATACTTCTCGTTCCCCCTCCCTTCCCCTCCCTTCCCCTCCCCTCCCTCGCCCCTTCTATTCTATTCCCTATATTTTCCTTCCTTCCTCTCCTCTCTGCCCCTTCCATGTCCCTTTCCTTCACCCCATTCTTTTTTTCCTTATTCTAGGGATTGAACCCAGGGCCTCACACATGCTGGACAGACACTCTACCATAGAGCTACACCTCCAGCCCCTAGATATAATTTTTCCATGTGGAGGTGGTCCTCCAAAGAGAAACCTTCTGCATTTGCTTAGTCCTGATAACTCAGTATCTTCTGCTCACCATTTTCCTCCATATACATGGTAAAGGCAGTGGATGGATGGTGTGAAGAGGTGGTCAAATGAATTGAATTAGGCTGATTTTCAGTCTTTGAGGTGGCACTTTTTAAATTTAGGGTTTTTAAAAATTTTTTTTTTTAGGTTTTTGGAGACAGGATCTCACTTTGTGGTTCAGGCTGGCCCTGAGCTCAGCCTCCAACTCACATCACAGCAATCCTCCTGCCTCTGCCTCCCGAGTGCTGGGATTACAGGCGTGAGCCACCACGCCCAGCACTGTGGTATGTGGTGCTGGTTGCTGCTGGTGTAAGTCTCCACGCCCAGTATTGTTATGTGGTTACCAGGGAACGAACCGGCTTGAGCTTGCAAGACAGGCGCTGGAACCACTGAGCTATATCCCTGGGCCCTTAAATTTAGTTTTTTGACTAGCTGCCTATTGACATGATTCAGTATTTTAAAATTATACAAAGTTAACTAGTAAAAAATTTCTACCCTCTATATCTCCATCTTATCTTCCTATCTGCTTCATTTCTTTTTCAAAGACAAAATATCATTCTGTTTGTTTCTTCCATAGCCTGCTAGAGTGGCCTTATATATATTTAAGAAAGAGAGAATGCAAATTCTCATTTTTTCTTAGCTCTTGTAAAGGTAACATATTACACATACAGTTCTAAATCTACTATTTATTTTGTTTGGTTTCTTTTGCTTACTCATATTTGGGGAAAATTTCCACATTAGTATGTTAAAAATACTCTCATGTAAAAACAGAACATAATAACTTTCCATTCTGCATGTATACTATAATTTACCCAATCAGTCCTCTATTGATGGACCTTTGGACTCTTTCAAATATTTGGTGGTTACATGCATCACTACAGTGAGTAATCAGGTACCTAGACATACAAGTACAAAATGACTCTGAGTCACTTTGCAGTTGCGTGAGTCTATGTGTAGTGTAAGCGCTCCACGGTAGCAAGCTGGGTCAAAGGACATACGATAGCTATTGCCACGTTGCTCTCTATTGTATGTTTCACCATTTATCCTTCCACTAGAAAAGTGTGGGGAATTTGAAGATGGCAATTGAAGTTCATTTTCACAAGTACTAACATCTCTAGGTCAGAAACTCCACTAGGCAGAGTTATGAACAATACAAAAGAACATTGTAAACTGAAAGCACAGAGAGTTTATGGCAATTGTAGGAAAATTAATGCAGAGACATTGAGGGGACAGGAAAGTAAAGCCAAGCCTTGTTATGGAGAAGTCTTAGGAGAATTGTGTCACTGGGCAGAGCCCCTGTGGCCACGAGACATCTTTGCCTTGCCAAAGAACCCCAACCCTGACCTTGCCCTTCCTCTATGGCATGCGGCCTCTAATTTACCCTGAGGAGGGAAGAGGAGCTAAATTGGTTTCCCTGGATTATAAGGGGATATTTGAGGGTGGATGGGAAGGGAAGCCCTGCCAATCTCTTCTTGCTTCTTAGTAAGGACTCTGTTCAGATGGTGGTCAGAAAGGACAAGTCCATGGAGACCAGTGTACCTCTTCATCTTTTTAGTTGGGCTGCATCCAAAAGCTATTGTCTTGGATTACTCAGGGTTCAGGACCTATGTTTTAAAGCTCTTCTTGCTTTGAGATCTGAATTAGATCTGGAGTCTGTTCCCTTGCCCAGGGAAGATTAATACTTCATTGTAGGACTTTGTCAGTGAATATATCTCATTTATCGATCACCTTTAGCATGCTAAATAAGCATACACTTGGCCAAGGACTCAGAGTCAGGAATTCTCCCCATCTAATTTCACTGCTGCTCTTCTGATTGGTGGCTTAGCCTTGGGCAAGCCATCCTTCTTAAGCCTGTTTTCTCATCCACAATGCAGGAATGATAACGTTGACCTACTTTTCCAGTTTGTTGCAGGGATTTGTTGATTGATGATTGTGAAGAACACTGGAAATACCTTCAGACCCTTCTGCCCCTTTGTTTCCAGACCTGTTTTCACTGCAGCACTGTTGCTGCTTGCCATGTCATTTGGGTTAGTTCACGGGAGGGAGAAGATGAAGGACTGGGGTACATGTATGACTTGCTTGGCATATAAAGAGACGGTAAACTTGAACCAACAAGGAGGGAAGGTAGTTAGCAGTTAGCAACTGTTGTTAGGGTTTCTGTGGATTCTCCCTGCTGTGGGTCTAGCAAGCCGGGATCACAAAAGCGCAGATGCCCAAGTCTTAATTGCTTTGCCTGGTTGTCATCGTTGTACATAAATAGATTAGCAGCCCAGTCCTTGATACTGAAGGTATGAATAGCTCACCCTGAGCAGCTGTTACCAAGCATCTCTGATATTAATCACACACTCTTTTCAATGGTGTTGACCTTAAGGTGAAAACACTTTGCTCTCCTCCTCAGTGTGTAGGTGTGCAGGCGGAGAGAGGGAGAAGCTTGGATTCCTACCACGGTAACAACCTCAATCATAACATTTTATATCACATTAAAGATTATGACATTTTTACATTTTGACCTCTTTGGGGCCTCTGTGATATCGGGAGGCAGGTAAAAGTGATTATCTCCACTTGTGATAGAAAAACCTAAACTCAGAGAGATCGTTGGGTCTAAGATTGTATAGCTGGAAAATGAAATTTTTTGCCTGGCACACCTAGCACTCTGTATAACATCACTTTTTTTTCTTTTTTTGAGTCAAGGTTTCAGTATGTAGTCTGGACCAGCCTTGAACTTACTGTGTAGCCCATGCTGGGCTTGATCTTGTATCCTCCTGCCTCAGCTGCCCCTTTCACCAACACTGGGATTGCAGATGTGCCCCACTGCACCAGGCTTCATTTTCTTTCTTTTTTTTTTTTTTTTTTTTTTTAGGTTTTTTTGAGACAGGGTCTCGCTTTGTGGTTCAGGCTGGCCCTGAGCTCAGCCTCAAACTCACATCACAATCCTCCTGCCTCTGCCTCCCGAGTGCTGGGATTACAGGCGTGAGCCACCACGCCCGGCTCATTTTCTTTCTTTAAATAGCAAATAACTCTCTCTAGTTCTCTCCTTTGGTATTGAAGTGAATCAACTCAGAAATACTAAAATATGTGTATCCATCCTTAAGAAAATTCTCAGTGTAGGCTGCATTCAGTTCTAACAGCCTGACAGGCAGAGTAACATCAAATCTCTCCTAAAGGGGTATTGTTGTTCTGGTTTAAAGGGGAAACAACTGAAGCTCAGAGAGGCTAAGAACTCACCAAGGACACACAGTCTAGGCATTCAGTATCAATTTGTGCCATAAGCCTTAAACATTCTTTTTTTTTTTAGGTTTTTTGAGACAGGGTCTTGCTTTGTGGTTCAGGCTGGCCCTGAGCTCAGCCTCCAACTCACATCACAGCAGTCCTCCTGCCTCTGCCTCCCGAGTGCTGGGATTACAGGCGTGAGCCACCACGCCCGGCACTGTGGTATGTGGTACTGGTTGCTGCTGGGTGTGAGTCTCCACACCCAGTATTGTTATGTGGTTACTGGGGAATCGAACCCGGGCCCTTGCGCTTGCAAGACAGGCGCCGGAACCACTGAGCTAACTCCCCGGCCCAAGCCTTAAACATTCTTGCAGCTGACTGCTCAGGGCCACTCCCACCCTGGCAGAGGAAAGGCTGTTCATGGAAGTGAGGGAAGCTGCCTCTGGCCTCTGAAATCTAGGGTTGTTTCTTGGGTTTACCTCTCAGTGAGGTCATTTCTGTCATCTCAAGGGGAGAGCTCCAAACCAGTGGGTGGTAGTTGCCAGGCATCTTGGTGCAACAGCAGTGGGAAGTTTCTCAGGTGCAAGGTAAATGTTTCTGGTTTGGGCTCCTGGTTCCACTGTGTGTGAGGTGCCCTCTTCCATTCTGTTCCATTTCTTGAATTCTCTCCCATTTCTGCCTTGGAGTAGAAGGCAGTTCCATGTAGTTGCAAGATCCAGCCCCCTTTGCCTCCTGTCTGCAGGTCTGCTGTTATAGACTTGTCCTACACCTTTGATTTCATCTTAGGACTTCCCTGCTGCCAGGGCTACTCAGAGAAGTTTAGCAAGTGGAGGTGGAGCCCGTGGAGAATGCTTCTTCATTCTTCCTGGGGACATCTTCCTGGGACATGGTCTGTGAGCTCTTTGGAAAGTTCCCTGATAGTGAGCTTGCTGTCCACAGAGGCAGCCTTGTGATGAATCCTTATTTTGTCTTTTTCTGTTTCTTTGTATTACACTTTTCTGCCTCCTGAGGTTCCCTTCAAAATAAACTACCTGCAAACAAATTCTCTTCTCAAGTTATGTTTTTGTTGGGAGCCCAAAGTAAGAAACCTTATTTTCTTTCTAACCACCTTTAGTGTGTCATTCACATGTGTCTTCTAAACGGGGAAAAATTGTATGGCACTTAGGACCTGAATTTAAATTCTGGGCTCCTGTTGGGCAAGTGGTAGTATTTCTCTGAGTCTCAGCTTATTATTTTAAAGGGGAATTGAAAAAACATCTTTCTCAGGGGTTAAATATTTTGAGGTATGTTAAGTGCATGATTATATGGTATTCGGTAAATGCCTAGTAATTATCTGTTGTTGGTCAAGCTCCTATATACTTTCAAACTCAGGTTTTAGAATGGAGGATCTGTCCACACCTAAATTCAATTACTTTATGTGTGGCTTTTGGCAAGATTCTTGACTTCATGTACTTTGCTTTTTTTATCTGTGCAGAGAGGCTAATGAATCTGGCTATGTTATGTTGTGTGAGAGTTAGTAATTGTGTACATCCCTAATACATACTGCAGTGTAAATAAACAGTAGGTGTTTAGTGATATATAGCTGATTACAAAGCCATGATCGGTTCTCATTCGGATTTAATGAGGAGGAACCAATTCCTCCTCTGCAAACTTTTAAATTTCCTTCCACACCTTCTGTTGAGCTGGATGTGTCCTTTCCCATCTGTTCTGACTTGTGTCCAAATGTCTCCCCAAAACCTCATGTGGTCATAGGTGAAGCTTTTTTAGAGGTGGCTGGGTACAGGGTGTGTGATGCTGTGGTTAAGGTTGTGTGATTGCGAGATCAATCCACTGATTGGTGTGGTGTAGTTCTGAGTGTGAGTGCCATCTGTCTGTCCTAAGGGCAGATAGCCTCCATAGAACATGAAGGACCAGAAAGCTGCTGCTATTGCCACTTGTGGCTTCTTGCTTGTTGGTTCTGATTGCTGCCTTCTGAGTCCCTACTCTGTGATGCCCCTCTGCAGTGCTACCCTGCCTGGAGCTAGTCAACTATGAACTGAAACTTCTACAAACAGTGGACTGCAACAAACCTTCCTCCTTTAACTTTGGATGTTAGGCGTTTTGTTTCAGCAATGAGAAAACTAACTAAGGCACAATCTTTCACTTAAGACTAGCACTTGTAAAGGTAAGGGGTTACAGGTGTCCTTCTTCCTTGAGCCATCAGGTGACATTCTGCCATACTCAGGCCATGTGACAAAAGACAGATAAAGCAGCAAGTGAGAGAATTTGTGGAGGACATGATGTCCAGGTTTCTCCGTGTTGAAGAAACTATGACTCTGTATTTCAGTAGACATTCACTGAAATACTATCCCTGGTGAGAACACTGGCGGAACAGGAAGAAGGTGGACCCCAGCAGAGCTTCCTTACTTGGCCAGGTGCCTGAGTGGCATCCTTGGTGAAAGCAGCTTTTCTTGGAGAGGATTCCAGGGCTGAGTTGTGGGAGGCTTGGTGACAGTCAGATGCCCTTGATAGAAGGCACTCAAAGTTTTTCAGAACTGTGATTGTCAGCCTCTCCATATCTTTTTCTGAAAATGAGACCTGGGTTAGCCTTGGGCAGTGGGAGGGTAGCCCTTGTAAAACTGGCTGTGAGCATGTGGAGGTAACGGGAGAAAAAGCTCTCTCTGACCTCCTTTCTCCTCATTATCTTTTCTCATTGTTCCTTGAAACTCAATTCAAGTGAGGCTCAACATGACCAAGAAGGCACTAGGGAGCTGTTTGGGGGAGGGTCATAAAAGTGTGTGTGTGGGGTGGCATCTGACAGAGGCAGGTGGCTGGCATATTCAAAAGACCATTGGCACCTGTTAGGAGGATTTTCCTTTTTATTATCCATACTTTGAGGAGTTGAGCAGCAGCCAAAATGTCCTGAGCTGGTGGCTGGACTATTGACCCCATTTTCCCCAAGGATCCCAAAGGAGATTCATTCTCTTTTAATTCTGTTTTGCATGTCCATCCCTTCCATTATGCATTTGACAACTATTTCCTCTATTCTGGCTTTATAAGAGGCTGAAAGGTTGCTGGTGGAGGGAGAGGGAAACTAGAGGTGGTTTCTCTCATCTGGGGTGGTTGAAGTATTGCCTTCCATCTTGAGGAAGACTGGGAACTTTGGTGAGGTGGTGCTGGGAACTACTGCAGCTACTTTATCTCTGAACATGACAGGAACACAGAGATGGACATGGCCAAGGAGGCCTTTCATTCACACCCCTCCACCAGGCAGGATTCTGCTTCATGGCTTCCTGTGTGGAGACCAGAGACTCACTCTTCCAACAGATGTTCCTTATCAACTGTTTCAATATTGCCCTCACTTGGCCTCCACCCTCAAAAAACTAAACTCACTTGGGTCTCTTCTTATCTATCTGACTATACTTTAATTTCCTTCAGTGTATTTTTTTCACTCTCAATCCCCTTTACATGTTGGTGTTTCTGGACTTTTGTTCTTGATCTTATTTTCTTGTCACTGACTTCATCTGCCTTGTGTCCCAATGCCCTGGGTGTTCCCTACCCCTCCAAACCAGACAGAGCCAAAATAGAGTATATTAACTCCTCACTCAAGTGTCCTCTGAACTTCCAAGCTCAGAGAGTGGAATCACGTTTCAAAGTGAATGATTGCCCTGGTCACAAATCTGCGTCTGATTGTTTTCCTTCATTGGCTGTTCTCCCAAACACATGTGCAGCTTCTCATCCTCTTTTGCACTCCCACACACGTCTGTCTCCAGCTGTTCACCTTTCATTTGGCCCTCCAGACCTTTCCCCTCATTGTCATTTCTTCTTTGATCTTCAGGAGGTTGACTTCTGGGATGACATCATCCAGGACCTTTTGCCCTCCATTTGTGGGTTGGATTCACTTAGTGGAGGGCCTCGGAAAATAAAGGCATTGATGCATTTCTTCTTGCTGCTCCCTCCCAGCAGGCCTGTGGTTTGGCAGCCTCTGTAGGTCAGGCTTCCCCATGGGTTCTCTGCTTTCTGAGTTTCAGGAATCACGCTCTCCCCTTCCCCTTTCAGGTCTGGCTTGCTAGTCCTGGTGTGTGATTGTCCCTTTTGGTGCTTGTAATTCTGCCTACACCTTTCTGTGCACTGTTCTTTCACTTATCTCTCCAGCTATCTCTTTAAAAACACGAGAGTTTCTTGTTAGGGTGCTTATGCCATTATTGTTCCTTTTACATTTCTTGAATCTAACCTTGACTGTTTAAAGAAGAGGGAGATGCTGTTCTAAATTTGGCTTATAAACACTTCAGGAAATGGCTCCACCAACATTCTTCTTGTTGCCTAACTTGACTATTGTGATTGTCCTCATCAGTATGATATGGTCCTAAATTTTGGCTTTGTTTCCTGCCTAGGAAGCACTAATGTACTTTCCTTTGGGATTTTACGATTTAAAGTTTGTTATAAGGCACTGACATGCCCGTATTCTCAAAGATGTTTGCATTCTGTGCTGTATTCACCATAGACGGTGTACCACAGCTGTTATCAGAGCGTGAGGTCCCGTGCTTGGAAGGCCCCTATGCTTGACTTAATTGTCTACTGTCACTGTCTAGAAATAGTTTCTTTTGTCAGACAAGGCCTGACATTTTCATTTGTAGTGGGCCATATAAAGTATGTAGCTATTCCTATGTAGGTAGTACTTAGATTATTTAGGTAATGTATGAACATGGGAATAAATGACACAGAAAAAAGAATGACACAGAAAAAAGAATCACACAAAGAAAAAAATGATTTCCTTCCCATTTGGCTTTCAATGCTGCTTGTCTGAAAGAAAATATTTTATTTTTGTGCCAACATACCCTTAATAGCTCTTTTGGGGCCTGCTAACAGAGAATGAGCCTCAGATTCTGGGCCTCTAGGGACATATAATAACATCATTTTGTTCTCATGGCTACCTATTTATGGCAAGTGATATTACTTTTCCATTTATAGAACTAATATAAAACTTCCTTTAAAGTTAATGTAAATAAAAATGCAAGTCAATTAAAGCAAGATACTAAGTAAAAAAGTATTGATATCGAACTGGATATAGGAACTAGTTTTAAGACTCTGTGAGACCATTTGAAGTTTGAGTAACCTTAGATTAGGATCAAAACTATTCATCCATTTACCTTTTATTCCCTTGAAACCAATCTCAAGCACAATCTATCTCTGAAGACTCTCGTAAAAGATTTTTCTGGGAATCAGTATGAGAACTGAGTAGGAAGAATTTCTTCCATTTAAAGTCTTTGAATAATTTAAGTAGTGCTGGTTACAGTGCTTACAACTTTAAAGGAGAAATAGGTTTAGAAGGATCAGAAATAGAGGGAGGACCACCTTATGAGCAAAGTTTGCATTTATATGTTGCTGTCACACACACCAGGGCTGCACACTAACAAGGAAGTGGAGGGCCGGGGATTTAGCTCAGTGGTTCAGGTGGCTTCGATCCCCGGTAACCACATAACAATATTGGGCGTGGAGACTCACGCCCAGCAGCAACCAATACCACATACCACAGTGCCGGGCGTGGTGGCTCACGCCTGTAATCCCAGCACTCAGGAGGCAGAGGCAGGAGGATTGCTGTGATGTGAGTTTGAGCCTGAGCTCAGGAACAGCCTGAACTACAAAGCGAGACCCTGTCTCAAAACAAACAGACAAACAAACAAACAAAAAATAACAAAAAAAGAAGTGGAGAGAGGAGGAGTGCATGACGCCTCCGGTGTGGCTAAACTGAGCAGGTACATATTCTTCCTAAACCTACGGCTGGAGTGCCTATAGACTGCTGGGCTCCAGCTTCTGTGTTTAGATGGTGAAAATCTAAGAGCCATGAGTGGCCCTGAGTGGCTGGAGAACATCAGATTCTCAACAGCCGATTCTCAGAGTTCTCTTTTGGAGGCCGTCTTGAGCTGATGGTGCACATTTAGTCTGTTCACCTTGTCATTACTGCATATGACATTTAAAGTGACAAAAATTTCCCCCACTGGCTACATTCTTCATCTTATTACATCCATCATTGATTTCATTGGCTGACATTTAAAAGAGAAAAGTTGTTAAACTAAGTTGTTATGCTTGTGGTTGTAGAGGTTGGCATAGCAGAACACTTCTAGGGAAGGGAGAAATGTGCGGGCGTGGACAGAAATGTGTGTCTTCTAACAACAGACACACTTCTAGGAAAAAAGTACCCACTAGAGCAACACATCACTGAGTACATTTGGCAATAGCAGACTCTTGATATCATTATCCTCCTGGTCTGGAATAAGTGGTGTGAAATAATTTCTTAGAAATGGTTTGCTACAAATTCCTGGGCCCATCCCATGGAGTATTTGGGACCTATGAATGTGGTCTCATTTCATCCATTTCTTAGAATTTCTGGGTAAGATATGTCAACTACGATGCCATCTTCTCTAATGTGGTCATGTTCCCTTTGTACAACTTGGGAACCATAGTACAGGGCAGAAATTAATAATAACAGTAATGATTATAATAATATTAACTGGATGCTTAATTAAGGTACCTCCAGATCTTGGAGTGGACTAAACACAAGTATAAGCCTCACTTTTTAGATGGTCTTTCTATTGGCCTGTTTTCTCTGATACCCATTTCCTTCTCTTATGTTCTGTATTAGTGGGAACTATTTCTCCTAGGCATGCTCGCTAATAACAGTCAGCAGGGGGCACTGGTGTGAACTGCATGTGGATCCAGCGAGAATCCAGGGTTTTTCTATTTGCCCCCTTCTTTCCTCCCTCCTTGGCCAGCAACCTTTGCATACCTTTATTTCCCTCTAATCTGTTGGATGCATCCAGATCTTTAACCCTAAGATGGCAGCACATCCTCTTTTCATTGTTCTCAGCTGTGGGAAGGCAGCATCTTCCTGCTGTTGTTAATTTCTTAGTGTTTCACTGTGTCATGTTGGCATCTTTAGTTCTTTGAACCTCTGGCTAATTGACTCTCTTAGTTGATTTTCCATATCTGAGTGGTCTAGATTCTTGTAGGCTTCCTGACTGGAGCTACCTGACACATTATTGCAGAAGTTAACAGACATTTTCTATGTATAGCCTAATAGTAAATGTTTAGGTTGTATGGGCCAGGAAGCTAAATTGTGCTCCTTATTATGTAGATACTTATGTAACAAGAAGGAAAACAAATTTCCACAAGTTGTATCAGCCCACAGAGCATACAGTGACAGGTACAGGTCCAATTTGGCTGGCAAGAATAGATGAGACAAAAGCAGTAAGAAGTTATCCACGAGTGGTGTTTAGGACAATGGTGGGGCACTGGGGTGGAGCACAACCGCTGGACTGAGCTGTGCTCTTAATGTTGAGGCAAGAGAGGCTTTAGTGAGGTACAAACCTGATCATGCACTGAGAAAACCATACTTGAGTGCTGAATTGTCTGTAGTCCAGATGGGGAGCTCCCTGGACTCAGTAGCCACTTATTTCAAACCCTCAAATGCAAACACTAAGGAGAAAGGGGGAAGGTTCAGAGAAAGAAAAAAAGTAAGTGATGCAGTTTGTATTTCTATGGGCTGATCACTGAGAAGGGGCTGGATGACAACTAGAGTGGAAAAATTTAGACTGGACAAGAGTTATTGTCTGTCAGTGCTTTCCTTTCATTCCAGATTCAGGCCCTTCAAGGCTAGCTTTCGAAGGAATTTGCACTGAGCACAGTTAAATTACAAGCTGAATGAATTTATGCTTTGTAGTAGCACTTACTCTGATCAGGGAGGGTCACTGTTGTTTTAAATTACCATTTACAGCAGAAGTCCTTTATCTAAGACACCTGGAGAAAATTCAAGAATCTATGAACTTGGAAGGAAAAAATATTACTTATTTATTTTCACTAATGTCTAAATAAAACTCAGCATTTCCTTCAGTGATAAATGTAGGCCAGAAACCCATAGTAGAATTAACAGTTTCAGAGGCTAGTATAGATGTTTTCACATCACATAGTTATTATTATAGATATCCTGAAATATTCATTAGTTCCATAACTCTAAGTTATTGGTCTTACCACTAGATCTTATTATTTAATGTTTAATAAAGATACATAGTGTTACTATATCACAAATTTATTTCAGGCAATTTTGATAACTGTATTTCTATATAACTGGTTTCTTTTATAATCTTGGGTATTTATTTTATGCCTATAGAAATACAACCCAAAGAAGGGATTTATAGATCTCATCAGATGCCCAAAGTCTAAACAGGAGCCCCTTTCCATGGGTGAATTCTTCTGCTTATAAGAAACGTTAGTGGGTGGTATTGGTCCTGGTTTTGGGCAAGTATATAGCAGAGTTCTCTTTCCTTAAGGATCTCATGTATAGGACAGAGGAAACAGTGTTCCCAGCCTTCTCCAGCACAGAAGCACTTAGCTAATTGTGCCAAACTCAGGGCCAGACCTCAGGGAGAGAGAAGTGGCCTGTCTAGGACCCCCTGGCAATCAATTATTCTGAACAGAAAGATTAATAGCTTCTGCACATCTTGGTTCAGCTAGTAATACTGCAGATGCTGTTTTAATTCTAAAGCATAGAGTTAGCCCCAGCCTTTATTTTTAACCTCTTTCCTAAATTGGGAGCTAAGGATATCGATTCCAGAGATGGAATAAATGTTTCAGTTGGGGACTATTCTAATATTTGTTCATCTTCCTCCTGTCCGTTTCCACACTCATCTTCTTTCTGGCTGCTGATAGGAAATTTCTTCCATTCTTTGGTTATTTTTCTCAGTTTTCTTTTTCTTTCAAAGAAGTCAAATAATCTTCCCTGCATGTTGTGAAATTGTCTTTGCTTCTACGAGAGACTCCTTGAAATTTTCTTTTCCTTCTCTAGAACTCTCCAGTCTTTGATGAGACTTGAGAAAACAGAGACCTCTGGGTTTGACTGATGGGTTATGAGTTGGGAAGGGTGAATTGGTTATTGAATTTTCCCTGCTATTTGTTCGGAGACCCTTGCAACTCCTTCAGGGCCTGGAGAAGATCTTCTTTTATCAAGTTTCCCCATGACACTGCTGCAAGCTTATCCCTGAGAATACAACCAATTCCAAGCTCAGCCTGAAAGCTCAGAAGTTTAAATAACAGTTTCCAGCAGGTTACTCCATGAGTGAAATTGCTGAACCTTATTCCCCATAGTGGTTGCAGAGAATTTAGCTTTGTTCTCACTCACTGCTAATTTACTCCATATTTTTGCCCTTCTGGTATCTCTTGGGGGCTTTCTTTACAGACATCTGTCAAAGAGAATATTGTCAGAAGAAACTATTATGAACAGTTGAACATCAACAAATTTGATAAGAAGAAATGCATAAACTCGCAGCTATACATAATTTACCAAAATTGAATCATGATGAAATAAAAAACCCGAGAATACAAAAAATGAGATTGAATCAGTAATAAAATGTCTCCAACTAGAGAAAATCCCAGCATTGGATGCTATCACTGTTAAATTTTACCAAACTGCTAAAGGAGTGAAACTAATTCTTTTCAAGCACTTCTTGAAAAAAAAAAATAAATCAAAGTAAAGCCTGTGCCTCTGGATTCATTTTATGGGGTCAGTATTACTCTGATGCCAGAGACAGACAAGATATTACAAGAAAACAAATTTATGGGCTACTATCCCTGGTGAACATAGATGCAAAAATTCTCAACAAAATACTAAACAACTAAATTCAGCATCATATTAAAAAGATCATTCACTGTGGTTGTAAACACATAAACATGGCATATCTCATTAGAAAAATTAAGAATAAAATATGATTCTCTTTTCAAAAATTGAGTTTATTGGTACATTTTACATATATATTATGATCACATTCAGCAGTAGAAATGTCTACCTGTACATGATATATCTTGATTCTCATTTTATTCCCATTCCTCTGCCCTCCCTACCACCCAAGCCCCCTTATATACATAAGCTTTGTTTCTGTATTTTTGTTTTTATTATCAATTTTTTTCTTTCCCTTCTTTACTTTTCATAATCCCTCTTTCCCCTTTTCCTTGATGATCTTTTTTTTTAGGTTTTTTGAGACAGGATCTCACTTTTATGGTTCAGGCTGACCCTGAGTTTAGCCTCAGACTCATCACAACAATCCTCCTGCCTCTGCCTCCCGAGTGCTGGGATTACAGGCGTGAGCCACCATGCCCAGCACTGTAGTATGTGGTACTGGTTGCTGCTGGGGTGAGTCTCCACGCCCAGTATGGTATGTGGTTACCGGGGATCGAACCCGGGTCCTTGAGCTTGCAAGACAGGCGCCGGAACCACTGAGCTAAATCCCTAGCCCACGTTGATGATCTTATTAATAGATGCAGAAAAGCATTGGACAACACTCAACAGAATTTTTTTCTTTAAAAATTCTCAACACTTTAAGTAGAGAGGGGATGTATTTCAATATAATAAAGGGTGTATATGACAAACCCATAACTTACATTATTATCAACTTTAAAAAGTCAAAATTTGGGCTGGGGATTTAGCTCTTTTTCTGCCTTCTAAGTGCAAGGTCCTGAGTTTGATCCCAGTAGTTCCCCCAGAAAGTCAAAAGCTGTTCTTTGATGAACAGAACAAGACAAGATGCCTCCTCTCAACAGTTTTTTTTCAATATAACATTGGAATTCTAGCCAGAACAATTAGATAAGAAAAAGAAATAAATGCATCCTAATAGGAAAGGAAGATGTGAAATAGCATCTATTTGCTGACAAGGTCTTATATATATAAAACCCTGATGCCTCTATAAAAATAGTGTTACACTGATAAACAAATTTAGTAAAGTTGCAGGATAAAACAATTAATATACAAAATCCAGTGGCGCTTCTACAAATGAATGATAAATTATCTGAAAAATAAATTATAGGAACAATCTCATTTACAGTAGTAACAAAAGCTTTAAATACTTAAGTGTAAATTTGACTGAGACAACAAAAGATGTGGATCCTGAAAACTGTGAAACTGTGTTGAATAAAATTGTAGAATGCACAAATAAATAGAAAGATATCCCATATTCATGGATGGGAACAATTCATATTGTTAAACTAGCCATACTTTTTAAAGCAAGTTGGAGCAACCTTTATTAAAATTTCAATGTCATTTTCACAGAAATGTAAAAAAAAAAAAAAGATTTCTAAGTTCATATTGAATGACAAAAGAGTCAAAATAGCAAAATCAATCTTTGAGTCTAAAGAAGTACGAAGGCATCATATTCCATAATTTACAAACACATTTTAAGTCAGTGTAATCACAACAACATGGTATTAGTATAAAAAGCATGTTGATCAATGGAGCAGGACAGAAAACCAAAAAGTAAACTCATGGGTTTATGAAAGGTGATCACAAAATGCAGGGAATGTTTAAAAATTAAAAAAAAATATTATAGTAAAAGACATACTGCCATCACTCCCAGGTAGAGTATGCCCCCTCACTTTGAACCCACTTATCCCATTGTTCTCTCAGTGCCTGAGGCAGTTCTGGAAGTTCTCTCTCTTGAGTGCCTTTTTATTGCCACCTTGATGTTCTGAATGAATTCAAAATGTCAATGGAAATTTCTGTCAGATGAAAACAGTACATG
>PVIR01013874.1:0-40976 GCA_004026965.1 Petromus typicus
GGGATCATGTGGCTGGGGTGTCAAAGAGGTTAAAATAGTGTTTGTCTGTCCTGTAGCTCCAGCTGAAGAGATGGCTCTGAAGGTGGGACGGGGGGATAGGCACCTTGAAGCTGGGTAGGAGCACAGAAAAGTGTGGGAGGACATGTGCCAGGCGCTGATGTGGAGTACCCGGGACAGCGGGCGCTGAGGAGGCCAGAAGACAAACTCACAGATGCCGAGAAGGAAGGAAGGAAGAAATAAAGAAAAGAAAGAAAGAAAGGAGAGCGTGTCCACTGAAGCTGTCCCTGTACATTTCACATGTGTGGTGTCATACACGTGTGTGCGTGTGCAGTGCAAGGCATGTGAAGACCGGCCACTAAAATGCAGAGGTTATTTTAGGGAGGCAAGTTTCAAGCCATTTTTTTCCTAAAATATATCTGCACTGTTTACTTACATTCTTCTCATAATCGTCAGGTAGTATTTATATAACCAGGAAGAACATCTAGTAGCACTGTTTTCCTCATAAGTAAAAGAATCACTGTGAAGGAACGTTTTCCTTTTGTTCTTTTAATCCACTGGATCTTCTCAAGCCCTCGTGCAGTCGACCTCAAGAGAAAGATGCGCTTGACCGAGTGAGGATGCCGGTGATTTCTTCCCCCGTTGGTCAGACAGCTGAACTCAACAGCCTTTGCTGTCCTTCCCATCAGCTGCGTTCTGTGCAGTTTGTCCCAGTTCAGGGAAGTGAGGGGCTGCGGGGTATTTCCCTCCTGTGCTCCAAGTTCACTAGCAGCCCATCTGTACAGCTCCACGTTCATTACTATTGAGGGTAACAGTGTAGGGTTGAATCTCAGGGCCCCTGAGAAAAGTCACTAACTGATGGAGAGACACTGCCAGTAAGTCCTGAGCTTTGGAGCAAGGCTCTGTGCTCCTCTTGCTCCAGAACTTTCAGGAAAAAGTAGAAATGTGTTCAAAGCCAGTGTGGGGGGCAGGGGTGGGTGCTGGTAGGGCCTATCATTCTGACCGCACTTTCGTGCAGAATCACATTGTATGAATAATTAACCCTCCAGCAAGCCGAGGAACTGATCTTCAGCAAGCAGAAATTTCATGAAAATTTAAAAACCTGCGCTGTTGTCAGGGGCTTAGACTTCTTTGAAAACCCAAAGTCTCAAGGTCTTACGGAGGCCACTGCGATATCTGCCTGGGCTTCCTGGACTCCTGAGCCCTGGGGCCCTGTTCCCCGGGGCTCTGCACAGGGAAAGGAGGCCAGTGCCCTCAAGTGAGAATGCCCCTGGGTGCCTCTGCCACCGAGATAGCTGTGGGCGGCTTTCAGGTGTCCCCCAAAGCCGAGGAGCCACTCTGTCAGGTTACCAAGGCAACCCCGTTCCTCCCGGGACAGAGAAGAGGGGTGCTGACAGTAGGATTTCATGAGCTGTCTTTCCATAGGAATTGGGGCTAAAAATACCCCACAATCAGCCCTTGCTTGGCATCAGGAGCCTCAGCACATTCTGAGATGGCTCCATTCTGGGTTCTGACCCTTCTGAGCAGGGTTCGCACTGCCTGGGGCTGAGGAAGGCAGGTGCTACAGGAGGTGGCCAGGTTGTGGAGGCCTGTGTTGGTCCTGGTGGAAGAGGGGCAGGGGTTTTCCGGCAGATACAGGCTGCCTGATTTCACCTCTGCAGAAAGCATTACCTGGCCAGCCTACTTAGAGTCAGAAGGCCCAAGCCAGTTCCTGGGACACGTGAGAGAGGCATGGAGGGTACCGGCCTGCCTGCCTTGGCCTGCTTTCTCTGTGTGGCTGGGAGGAGAGGCTGTCCTTGTCCACAGTGGAGCCTGAGCCCTGAGCCAACCTGGGACTTGGGAACCCTGTTCTTTCCGGCTGCTTCTCTTGCTCACAGTGGGACATACAGTGAGGTAGGAAACGGAGCTCAGGCCCTGCTGCTACAGGCAGCCCTCGTTCTGGATTAATTAAGTGTGGAGAGACTGAAGGCCTTGGACCACACGGCATGACCCACTTCATGTGGGCTCATAGTATCCTGGGACTCTGACAAAGACGCACAGAGTAAAACCTCTTAGCCCTGCAGGTGTGGGGACTGGAGGTTGTGACAGGGGCCATTGGCTATCAGGTGGCTCCCTCAGGGCCCCAGCCAGCTGCACGTGGGCTCTCGGAATGCGTGGAAGAACCACCAGGACCTTCTGTTCAAGTACAGCTTCTGCCGCAGCAGGTCTGGACGGGCCTCAGATCCTGCCTTTTGGGCACGTTCTCCGGGCACCTCTGTGTCGCATTTCCGTGAGGCAGCTGCGGGAGCAGGGAGGCACGAGAGAACCAGTTCTCAAACAAGGCAACCAACGAGACTCTCTGGGAAGTGTTTTATAACTGCACATTCCTGGATGTGTGTGAGAGAGACCTCCTGACAGGGCTATGAGAGGACAGTCTGTCTCAGAAACTAACAGCTGATCCGACAGGACTTTGATTTGCATTCGCTGCCCTCGGGCCTCCAGTGGATGACTAGACCCTGGAGAAATGCCTCCCCAGAGTGGTTTGTTCCAAACACTGGCCTATTTTTAGCAAGATTTGCCCTTTGCGAACCTGGCCTACCATTATTCATTCTTCAGCAAATATTTATTAAGTGTCTTCTGTGTTTCCATAAGGGTCTATTGTTTCCCTTGTAGCTGGACAGACAGTCGGCAGATGATAGCACTTGCTTCGTATCTCTGGGGCTGTAAAATGGAATAGGAGAACTCTCGAGTGGCTCAGAGTTTGCCAGGTTGCTTTCCTTACATGGTTACCGAATGGCTAATGTGTTCCTAATGAGCTGCCATTTACTTATGCCAAGAGCGGGACTGGGCCCAGCGGAGAGGTATGCTTCTGTGGGTCACTCGAGCTTAACACAGGAGTATCTGTCTCTGGGCCTGGCCTGGTTTTCCTCTTTAATAACTGTAGTGTGGGTGGTGTGTCTGTGGGGAGATTGTGTGCCTGGAGGTCTCAACGAGCTACTTTGGTATGGGGCATCTGTCTGGGCCAACCTCCTGTTGTTTCCTGGCCCTGCCTACCTGTCTTATGCCTGCCCCACCAAGCTCTGCAGAGACCCAGGGGTTGGCAGACAGGAGCCACTGAACTACGTGGTGTGACATCTTTGCTACACCAAAGCAGTGCTGTGTGTTTCATTTCTGCTGTCCATGAAGAACACTTTTTTTTCTTGAGACAGGATCTTGCTGAATGAGCTCAGGCTCAGCCTGAACTATGTAGCCCTGGCCAGCCTCTGTCAGGTCCTGTTCCTGAGGGCTTCTCATCTGGCAGTGAACCATGGCAGGAGTCATCACGTGGAGACGAAATGGTGGAGAAGCCTTTATTGCCAGCACTCTCAGCACTTATATACAGCCTCACTTCCTTGTTCTCAACCGCCCCAAACCAGTCTTTTAGGGGGCAGTCTCTGTCTCTGTTTTCCTTTAATCACTGTGGCCCGGAGGGGCCCGCTGTGTACGTGCCACCTTGCACTTCCTTTGTGGAGTCAGCGTTGTTTAGCCCCAGGGGACCCCACAAGCCTCAAACACATAGCAACTCTCCTGTCTCTGCCTCCTGAGTGCTGGAATTACAGGCATGAGCCACCACACCAGGCATTTGTGGTGTGTGGTTACTGGGGATTGAACTCTGGACCTTGTACTTACCAGGCAGAAGCCAGAACCACTGAGCTAAATCCTCAGCCTTCCATGAAAAACTTCTAGCAAAAGTGTTCATGCATCTTTGCAAAAGAGGAGGAGAAGTTAGAGCACTGTCACAATTTCTCTTCTCCTAAGAATTTGCCTGTCAGCCAGAGGCAGGGCTGGTGGTATCAGGTCCCTCTGTGCCTAGGCTGGCATTGGCAGGGATATCTTCTGCCTCCCAAAGAAGCAGTTTGTGGGGTTGGGGCTTTTGTCACCACACAGAGCTGAACAGATCCCTGCCTCAGTTCCAAAAGCCTTTAGCCTCAGTACAGGAAGGCAGACCTTCCCCAAAGAGCGCTGGGAAAGCCTGCAACATGCCTCAGATGTGCCAGCCCCCTGTCTGATTAAAGGTCTCTCTAGGGCCATTTCCAATTTGGCTCCTTATGTCTGAGAATGGGCTGTCCCTAGCTAGCCATCTGCCCCAACCGTGAGGACAGAAAGCCGATATGAAACCTCCTGCCCTTGCCAGCCCCTCCCCACACCTCAGAGAGCTCCCCACCCTTCCCTCCATGTGGCTGAGACTTCTCTCTTCTGCTGTGACAATGTTGTATCTTTCCGGGAACCCAGAGTGGCAGGAAGCATTGACTCCTTAAGACAGAACATGTCCTTGAGGGAGGTGTGGCAGATGGCGTGGCCACAGTCTGCGCTTCAGTCCTCACTGGTGCATGAGGGTTTGAGACAGAGATCGCGTTGCCCTGTGGGTATCAGTTTCTTCATCTGCAACATGGGAAGCTTGTTCTGGCTTCCACCTATTCAAAAGAACAAAACCAGCACCACCAAAAATAATCTCATTCGAGCTGACATTTAAAAGTCAGAGGTTTCATAGCAAAGCTTGGATTTCTTCCTCCTTTCACAAAATGGACACATTTGGCAGCGTTACTGCCTCCTGGTGGCAGCTGGCTGCAGTGCGTGATTGCGGCCCCGCCCACTTCCAAGTGCGCTTTCAGTGTGGGGTCGGCTCACTCCGTGGCTTGAGATCCTCCTTTCATTGGCCACCTACTCAATGACCGCAAACACAATAGTTTAGAGTAACAGAAATGTCTTCTCTTTTTAAAACATTGATTTTATCAGTACATTTTATACGTACATTATGATGGCATTCAACATTAAGAGTTTGTTCCAGTATGTGACACATCTTGATTCTCATTTTTTTCTCATTTCCCTGCCCTCCCTACCACCCCCAGCCCCATTTACATAAGCTTTGTTTCTTTTTCTTAAACATCAGATTTTTTTCTTTCCCTTGTCTACTTTCCCCTATCACTGCTTTTTTCTTTCTTTCTTTCTTTCTTTCTTTCTTTCTTTCTTTCTTTTTTTTTAAACAGGGTCCCGCTTTGTAGTTCAGGCTGGCCCTGAGTTCAGCCTCAAATTCACATCACAGCAATCCTCCTGCCTCTGCCTCCATGAGTCCTGGGATTACAGACATGAGCCACCATGCCCAGCACTGTAATATGTGGTACTGATTGCTGCTGGGTGTGAGTCTCCTGGTATGTGGTTACCAGGGATTGAACCCAGGCCCTTGCACTTGCAAGACAGGCATTGGAACACTGAGCTAAATCCCCACCCCATCCCTTTTCCTTTTGAACAGTCTCTTTCTAGAGAAATGTATTCTCTGCGATCCTGGAGGCCAGAG
Source organism: Petromus typicus (assembly GCA_004026965.1). Classification (NCBI taxonomy): domain Eukaryota; kingdom Metazoa; phylum Chordata; class Mammalia; order Rodentia; family Petromuridae; genus Petromus; species Petromus typicus. The sequence goes on from PVIR01013874.1 coordinate 5,312, forward strand.
GTCTGACATCCTGGTGTCAGGACTGTGCTCCTCCTGGGGGTTCAGGGAGAACCCTTTCTTGCTTCTTCCTGTCTTTTAGTGGCTGCTGGCCATCCTTGGCCTGTAGATGTGTCATTTCACTTTCTGCTTCTGTGGTCACGTGACCTCATTCTTCTTCTTTCTTTCCTTCTATTTTCTTTTTGTGACAGGATCTCCCTCTGAAGTTCAGGCTGGCCTTGAACTCATGATGATCCTGTCTCAGCCCTGTGTGTTTCTTTTTAAAGATACCTCGCCATGGATTGGGGCCCATTCTAACCAAGTATGTTCCTATTTTAACATGATGGTGTCTGCGAAGATCTTTTTTCCAAAGATTATACCCTGAGATTCCTGGAAGGCATGAATATTGGGGGCCTCTGCTGAGCCCCATGCAGCACGTGGGTGGCAGCCCCTGGGCCAGCTGGTTCTCAGCACTCCTCTGACTGGCATGTCCTCTGGCTTATTTCTGCGCCAGCTTCTGCTTTTGTTTTCTTTCTCTGGATGGCACTTTCCTTCTTCATCATTCTGTGTGTGGAGAGGAGACTCTGTGTTCTTCCGCAGTGTTGCTGGAGAAGTGGCATTACACTGTCTTGCTTGGTTAGATGCAGCCCTCCTGCCACTGTCTCTGGGTATCGTTGTCCCTCCTTGGGGCTCCCACAACACCATGAATGTCTTTTGAATCTAGTACCTACCTGCTAACTTGTTACCAACTATTCCTAGCCTTTGAAAAGCTCTGCAAGATCCAAGCCTACTTTTCATCCAGTCTTTCAGCTATGAACATGGTAGCCCTTAATAAATGCATAAGGAATACTTGGGGTTTAGCTCAGTGGTTCCAGAGTCTGCCTTGCAAGTGCAAGGACCTGGGTTCAATCCCTGATAACTACAGACAACAATGCCGGGTGTGGAGACTCACGCCCATCAACAGTGACAACCACATACCGCAGGGCTGGGTGTGGTGGCTCATGCCTATAATCCTAGCACTTGGGAGGCAGAGGAAGGAGGATTGCTGTGAGTTCAAGGCTGAACTCAGGACCAGCCTGAACTACAAAAGTGAGACCCTGTCTCAAAAAAAAAAAAAAATCATAATGAGTAGATGATGAGTCTGCAGATTCCAAAGCTGGCTGGGGCCAGTCCCCCTCTCCCCTTTTCCTAACGTCAGAGGCTAAGTTTCTGCTTGACTTTCTTGGATGCTTCTGCCCCTGACTCAGCCCTAACCTGGTAGATACTTGAGAAGAGATAGAGACCTGAGCCAGCCCTTGTCACTGGTAGGGCTTTGGCTGTGTGCTTTGAAGTTTCCTTCTCCCAGTTTTCAAGCCTCTCGAAGAGTAATATTTCCTAATTTCAGAAAGGCCCATTTGGTGCTGCTCGTGATCTGTCAAATCCTAGCTAGAATTCATGTCCTTTGTCGAGAACCTGCATCCCACGAGACTGAGTTTCCTCATTTGCAGTGTCTGTGTTTCATTCATTCATAATCTCTCCCCAGTAAACATTTATTGAGTCTGCCCTGTGCCAGGAGAGGCTCCTGCTCTGGAGTGTGATGAATGAGTGCACATGGTTATTGTCACAGAACGTGATTTTATTAAAACAATGATATGTGGTGTCGGAGCAAAGGACTCAGTGGTGTGAAAGTCTGTCAGGAGGACCAGTCGTAGCCTAGAGGGTTTGGAACATGGCGTTTGGGTAGCATTTTACACAATACTTGGAATCTTGTTGGTGGGGATGGAGAGTGGAGGAAATCAGACACAGAGCCCTTGAGAGAGCAGAGAAGAAGGGACTATGTGGCTGGAGTCTGGAGACTGAAGGCCGGACAAGATGACGGGGCTGGACCAAACCAGATCTTGTTGGCTCTGATGAAGACTTCATAGAGGAGAGCCACAGAAGCATTTTAAGCAGAGAAATGAACAGCCAAACATGCATTTGCACGTGCTTAACCTGGCTGCACCATGGAGGATAGATTAGCAGGCACAAGGAGGAAAACGAGGATACCAGGAGGAAGCCATCGGGATGATTTTGGATATAGTCAAGGGACTGAGGTAAAGCCATTAAGATGAGGCAAAGAAGAGCATGAGTAGTATTTAGGAGATAAAATGGACTTGGCAATGGACTGGAGTGGGGAGATGAGGAAAGAGAATGTACTCGGTGTAACGAGATTTCTAGGGGCCTTTGTCACGGTGAAGAAGATGGGTGGGAGCTAGTTGTTAGAGGAGAACATGAACATTCAGTTTTGGATAGGACTGCAGCTACTTCCTGAAAAATGAAGGGTTCTTTTAATGAAGCATCTCTAGATTCAGAGCCAGGACTTTGTATTCTTTCCCACTTACTACATGGGTCTATTCATACTACTATGAGGAATGAATACTTAAAAATACTCATTCAGAAGGCTAAGTTGTCCAGCCACATAATAGGCCATGCAGAGTTCACAAAGTACTGAGCCCTCCTGTCCTGAAAGAGTGAGATATGCTTCCCACCATGAACTGAGCAGCTTCTTACAGCACGATAACTGGTCTTTTTACCAGTCACAGGAAAATGTGATGGCTGATGGCTCAGCTATTTATGTGCCCCATAAACCCGAGCAACTGCTTAACTTTGGAGTCTCTACTTTCAGTGGTGTGGATCAGATAAGACGGTGTGGCCTAAAGGACTGTAGGAAGCTAACTGCGTGCATAAATATAAGGTGTTCATTGTTACTGCTGTGGCTACAGGGTCTTCAAGGAGCCACCTGCTACTCCTGCTAGATAAGTAGGAGGATGTCATATTTGTGCGAGAGCTGTGACATCACTCTGCAGGCCTGGCGGCTGGCAATGCCCCCATCTGTAGTCTTGCAGACAGATTGTCATTATATGTGACGCTGCCCTTGTGCAAGAATCTTGCAGATTCAGTCCCTTAAGACACTGTGCCAAACTCTTCAGCACAACTGAAATCTCCCACATCTGCTCTGTTTCTCTCAGTCACTAATTTTGGTAGTTGAGTTTTAGAGAAAACCCTCTCTGTAAGAGCTTTTCTGCTGCTCTGGATAAGGAACCTGGCTCTGCGTGAGTGCTATCTTCCCCCCTTCTGAATAGACTTTTTCTTCAGATGCTTTGTTCTTGAATTTGGAAAATATAGCATTGACATCAGCTGTGGGGCGGGAAAACTGTCTCCAATTCTTTTTAGAGCAGATTAGGGAATAAGAAAATAAATACAATCCTATCTATCTAAATACTTTCTGCAGGTATTTCTAGAAGGGCCCAATACTTGAGTGTTTCCCCAAAATAAAGGACAGGTAGAGCGTGATACCTGTATGACAACCCAGCCCTGTAGTGTGAGCTGTGAACCCCAGAGGTTTCTGTCCCTCTGGGTCCGTTTTTTCATGGCAAAATGACAACAGTAGACTAAATAGCCTCTCAGTTGCCCTTTTGGGCTCAGAAGTTCCTCCTTTCACATACTGAGTAACTGCTTGGGTACTAGGGATGTAGCCATGAGTAAATCAGACACAGATTCTTGGCCTGGAGAAATCTAAATTCTACTTGTGCAGTTTGATTTTTCATCCACTCAAGAAATAGAAGTTGAGGTGGCTGGGGATTTAGCTCAGTATTTCCAACACCTGTTTTACAAGCAAAAGGGCCTAGGTTTGATCCCTGGTAACTACATACAATGGGAGACTCACGCCCAGCAGCAACCAGTACCACATACCACAGTGCCGGGCGTAGTGGCTCACGCCTGTAATCCTAGCCCTCGGAGGCAGAGGCAGGAGGATTGCTGTGATGTGAGTTTGGAAGCACAAGAGACCATATATGGATGACATGTGGGTAAAGGAAATGTGGTACACATGCACAATGGAGTATGATTCAGCCATAAAGAAAAACTAAATCTTGTCATTTGCTGAAAAATGAATGAGATTGCAAGACTTCATGTTAAATAAAGTAAGCTATACACAGAAAGACAAATATTATACACTTTTCATGTATACAGTCTAAAAAGAATGGACTTGAAAGTAGTATAGTGATTACTAGAGATGTGGGAGGGGATGGAGAAAGGGAGATTGGGTTTGATCAGTGAGTATCTTATTTACATATGGAAATAGACTGAATGCTACTGATACATGCTATTAGAATAGTCAATAAAAGCTTTTTTTTTTTTTTGAGACAGGGTCTCGCTTTTGTGGTTGAGGCTGGCCCTGAGCTCAGCCTCAAACTCACATCACAGCAATCCTCCTGCCTCTGCCTCCCGAGTGCTGGGATTACAGGCGTGAGCCACCACGCCTGGCACTGTGGTATGTGGTATGTGGTATGTGGTACTGATTGCTGCTAGGGTGAGTCTCCACACCCAGTATTGTTATGTGGTTACTGGGGATCGAACCCGGGTCCTTGCGCTTGCAAGACAGGCGCAGGAATCACTGAACTATATCCCCGGCCCCTCAACTTCTATTTCTTTTGAGACAGGGTCTCACTTTATAGTTCAGGCTGGCCCTGAGCTCAGCTTCAAACTCATCTCACATCAATCCTCCTGCCTCTGCCCCCCGAGTGCTGGGATAACAGGCATGAGCCACCATGCCCACCACGCACTGTGATATGTGGTACTGATTGCTGCTGGGTGTGAGTCTCCATGCCCAGTATTGTATGTGATTACCGGGGGATCAAACCTGGGCCCTTGCGCTTGCAAGACAGGTTGCCAGAACCACTAAGCTAAATCCTTGGCCCCCATATAAATTTTAAGACTTCTGGTTCTGTGAAGAATATCATTGGTATTTTGATGGAGATTGAATTGAATCTGTGGATTGTTTTGAGTGGATAGGCACCCAGGACAACTCCATATCTGAACTATTATAAATGAAATAGCATAGCAAACACTGGTGTGCAGGTGTCTGTTTCATGTGCTGATTTCATTTCCTTAGGGTATATACTCACCTACCCAGGGGCAAGATGGCTGAATCATATTGTAGATCTATTTTTAGTTTTTTGGGGAACCTCATATTACTGTCTAGAATTGTACTGATTCCTATCAAGAGCATATGAAAGATTCTTTTTCTCCACATCCTCACCAGCATATTTTTTGATAACTTTTCTGATTGGGGTGTGTTGGTTGTTGTCTATGTGAGGTTTTCCCGGCCGGAGAGGGTGAGGCGCAGAGTCAAGCACAGACCCTGGGGAATGTTTCTGGAACTTCCGATTTATTCAGGCTTACGTGTCACATATATAGCAAAAGGTCACAGGGTAGGGTGAAGGCTAGGAGGAAGGGAGGGTCTATAGGTTTGACCTAGGGTTTTGCCCAATAGGAGAACTTTGTGAGTGGGTGGTCTATATGGCATTAGCTATGGGGGAAGGTAAGGCGATGGGTGAGAGACAAGAGGGGTGGGGCTACCAAGATGGCCGCTGACAAGGTTCAACATGTGGGAGCGAGTGTGTACAAGCCCCAAAGGGCCTCCGAATCTGCAGGGAGACAGAGTCTCAACCTTTAGGCTCAGGAGACAGGCACACGGTTCACTTGCCCTAGCCAGACTTGAAGCTGTCCCTTAGGGGTGGGATGTTAACTTGTTGTAATTTTTGGGTTTTTTTTTTTTTTTTTTTTTTTTTTTGAGACAAGTCTCACTTTTGTAGTTCAGGCTGGCCCTGAGCTCACTATGTAGCCCAGGCAAGCCTGGAACTCACATCAATCCTCCCGCCTCTGCCTTCCAAGTGCTGGGATTACAGGGGTAACCACCAACCCCAGCACTGTGGTATGTGCTACTGATTGCTGATGGGCATGAGTCACCATGCCCAGCGTTGTTGTATGTGATTACTAAGGATCGAACTCTGGACCTTGAGTTTGCAAAGCAGGTGCCTGAACCACTGAGCTAAATCCCCGTCCCTTGTTGCAGTTTTGATTTGCATTTTCATAATGGCTAACGATATGGAGCATTGTTTCATTTATTTATTAGCCATTTGTTTTTCTTCTTTTTTTAATTTTTATTTATTTATTTTTTTTAGGTTTTTAAAATTTTTTTTTTGAGACAGGGTCTCGCTTTTGTGGTTGAGGCTGGCCCTGAGCTCAGCCTCCAACTCACATCACAATCCTCCTGCCTCTGCCTCCCGAGTGCTGGGATTACAGGTGTGAGCCACCACGCCCGGCACTGTGGTATGTGGTACTGGTTGCTGCTGGGTGTGGGTCTCCACACCTAGTATTGTTATGTGGTTACCGGGGAATTGAACCCGGGCCCTTGCGCTTGCAAGACAGGCACCGGAACCACTGAGCTAACTCCCCGGCCCTTGTTTTTCTTCTTTTGAGAAGACTTTATTCACAACATCTGCCTGTTTTCATTAGATGTCTTGTTTTTGTTGGTGAACTATTGAATTCTTTTTGTATTCTGAATATTAATCCTCTTTCAGATGGATAGTTGGCAGATCTTTCCACTTGTTTTATAGGTTGTCTTTTTACTCTGTTGATTGTGTCCTCAGTCAGGTAGCGTTTTTGGCTTGATGGTAAATTTTTGTTTACTGTACTTTTGGGTTAATTTCAAAAAACAGTTGTCTATTGCACTGTTTTAAAGTGTTTTTTCTTGTTTTCTTCTAGTAGTTTCAGAGTTAAATTATTTTTGATTCACTTCAAGATGAAGAAGTGAAAGATGGAAGTCATATCTCATTCTTTTGATGGTAACTATCCAATTTCCCCAGCACTTTGAATTGGAAAGGTTGCCTTTTATTTGTTGTATGTTTTTGATGAGATTTAGTTGGCTTTATTTCTGAAAATTCTGTTATATTCCAGTGGTCTATGTGTCTTTTTTTATTTTGTTTCATTTTTCTATGTCTTTTTCTTTTTAAACTCCCAAATTACACTGCTTTAGTTATTGTGACTTTGTAGAATGCCTTGAAGTCAGGTCATATGATGCTTTCCCTTGGTTGTTTTAGTGCAAGATTACTTTGGTCATTCAGGGACTCTTGTGCTTCCATATGAATTTTAAGACTTCTTTTCTAGTTCTGTGAAGAATATAATTGGTATTTTGATGGAGACTGCACTGAATCTGTAGGTTATTTTGGGTAGTATGGACATTCTAATGATATTAATTCTTTCAACCCATAAATATAGGATGTTTTCCGGTCTAGTATTTTCTTCAGTTTCTTTTTCCAGTGTTCTATAATTTCCATTGTAAAGGCCTTTCATATTTTTGGTTGTTTATTCTAATGTTATTTATTATTTATTTCTACAGCTATAGGGATTGTTTTCTTTCTCAACAAATTCACTATTGGTGTATAAAGAAGTTGTGGATTCTGTGTGTTGACTTTGGATCCTAATACTTTGCTAAATTTGTTTCTTGGCTAGAACATTCTTTGGTGGAGTCTTTTAATTGTTCTAATGAATGGAATCATACATTTGTAAACATATGACTTCTCCCCTTTTTATTATCTTGTATTTCTTTTGTCTAATTGTTCTGACTGACATATTTAGTATTTTGTTGACCTATGGCAGTGAGAGCAAATTTCCTTGTCTTACTCTTTATCTTAAAGGAAATGCTTTCAGTGTCCCCCATTTAGTATGATGTTGAATGTGGGTTTGTCATATATGGTCTTTATAATTTTGAATTATAATCTCTCTATACCTAATTTGTACAGGGATTTTATCATGTGTAATTTTATCAAATGCTTTTATTGCATCTATTTAGATGATCATTTAAAAAAATTATTCATTTATTTAATGTGATGTATTATGTTAATGGGATTTACATATATTGAATCATCCTAGCACTTCCGGGATGAAACTGATTTGATCATGGTAAACTTTTTTGATGTGCCATTGCATTTTTTTTTTTTTTTTTGAGACAAGGTCTCACTTTTTTAGTTCAGGTGGGCCTTGAGCTCACTATGTAGCCCAGGCCAGCCTTGAACTCATAGCAATCCTCCTGCCTCTGCCTCCTGAGTCCTGGGATTACAGGTGTAAGCCACCATGCCTGCCAATGAGGTGGGTGGTACTGATTGCTGGTGAGTGTGAGTCACCATGTCTGGCATTGTGGTGTGTGGTTACCACGGATTGAACTCAGGACCTTGAGCTTTCCAGGCAGATGCCAGAACCTCTAGGCTCAATCCCTGGCTGATTAATATGTTTTTCAAATATACAAAAGTGTGAATGCCATATGAGGACAATAAAAACATCACTTCACAGTCTGGATTTTTATCTTTTCCCAGGCTAGCAATGCATGACACAATCCTTCTGTGATTCTGGTGAGTTCCCAGAGTTGAAGCCACAGTTCCCAGTTGGCTCCATGATCACAGGGGAAGCCCATGATGCTTTGCAGTGTTCTCTGTTCCTGAACTACAACATTTGGTAGGTTGAATATCTTAAATGCAGTTGTGACTTGCAGTATTTTTTACCTACAATGGGTAAACTGGGATATAAGCTTATCACCAATAGGGAAGATATTGTGGCTCTTTCCAATGGACCCCAGGGGAAGAGATGGGAGCCATTGTCCTACAAAGATAGATTCAAAGGTCTTCACCTCCCTCTTCCCTTATCTTGATGGCTGTGTGTTCCATAGGACATGGATGTAACCTGGTAAAGGTTTTCCTGACAAACAAGAAACCTATGAAGAAGAACAGAATCTTTGCTATAATCATCCTGTAAGTCGAAGGTTAATTTTATGGTGTTTCAGGATTGATTTGTCACTGAAGCATTTTATAGACCATCCTGATTAATACTCTTTGCCATATTATATCTTACTATGATTTGCTTTTCTCAAAAACAAAGCACAAATTTCCTTTTAAATTCATACCTGCTGGCCAGACGACTCTAGACTTCCTGGGTTTGTTTTAACATTCCAGGCATCCCACCAGCAACTTTCAGACACCACAGCTCCTGCCAACATTTGGCTGTACGGGTCTCTTGACGCAGTCTCCTTCCCTTCCTCCGGGAACAATGTTTCATATTAAGTGAATGCCTGCCAGCTCCTGGTGGCATTTCTGACAGCCCGCAGAAGAGGGTTCTGCTTGGAAGGTTCCCGGAGTGTCTTGCACACCTGTCAGCCTGCCTTCTCCCAGATGAGCTCTGTGCTTTCCTGAGTGGCTCCCTCTGAGGCCTCCAGCATTTTCAGTCATTCAGAAGGCCCAAGATTGAACTAGTGCAAACCCCTCTCCAATGACTGTCTCTTCTCGGTAAATGTGGCACCTGTCGTGGCGGTTACTGAGGAAGTCCTGCTGCTTTCTCTGTACCTAAAGAGCCTTTGGGGAGGTTTCTGGTACTTGCTAAAGGAGGAAGGGGCTTTTGCTTGGTTTGGGGAGCTGGTGTCACATACCAAATTTGGTTAGCATTGAAGGTGGCTTCTGGATATAGCAGGATCTGATTGGCCTCAGGCAAGTAACTGCAGGTTCATCCCCTGTCCGATCTGATGGAATCTGACATATGAATTGGGATGAGGATGGCTTCGAACTGTTGATCCTCAAAGATCATAAGAATGAGCCATGGATGGGGGCTGGGATTTGGCTCAGTGGTTCCGACGCCTGTCTTACAAGCTCAAGGACCCGGGTTCGATCCCCAATTAACCATATACAATACTGGGTGTGAAGACTCACGCCCAGCAGCAACCAGTACCACACACCACAGTGCTGGACGTGGTGGCTCACGCCTGTAATCCCAGCACTCGGGAGGCAGAGGCAGGAGGATTGCTGTGATGTGAGTTTGAGGCTGAGCTCAGGGCCAGCCTGAACTACAAAGTGAGACCCTGTCCCCCAGAAAAAAAAAAAAAAAAAAAAGAATGAGCCATGGATCATAGGCTAGTGGCCTGCCAGCCAGAAAAGCATTGATTTTATTTATTTCTTTTGCATGCCTGGATAATCCATCTATTAACTCCTGTTTTGCTCTGATGGCCCTGAGTCACTCCATAGAATGAGATGAGTTTTTTTTTTTTTCTTCTATCATAAGAAAGTCGTCAAGTATTTCCATTCAGAATTTAGACCTCTTTGCTTTATGGCTTTGATAACAACTTTTAAGTTTTAGGACAAAAAAGTTGTGGAGAGGTGTGACCACCTTCCTGAGATGGGGGTTATTTGGAGATGGATAATACTGGGGGAGAAAAGAGACGGACAAAGAGTTGGATGAGAGTGGTCCTTCAGAGGGAGGAGGGCCAGGAAGAGGTCTGTTTGCTCTTGTGTGCAGAGGGGGAGTGGTGCTGGGTGCTTTGCTACTGTGTCACCTGGAGGACACAAATATTTAGTCCTTTGATCTGAAGGTAAAGGAGAGCTCAGGATCTACCCCTTGGAGTCTGAGACTCACATATCCATGAAGTTGTGGCTAGAGGTAACCTAAATATAGACAGGTACCTATCCTGGGATCAGGGCCGTCAGCAGGCCTGGCTGTCAGTGTCACCAGACAGGGTCTGGGGAAGTTCCCACAGAGATAACCTAGAACATTCTACCAATGGAGTTAAATTGTGGTCTTCCTGACTCTTGCTGTGAAAAAATAATTTTCAGGACTGGGGATTTAGCTCAGTGGTTCTGGAGCCTGTCTTGCAAGCACAAGGGCCTGGGTTTGATTCCCAGGTAGCCACATACAATACTGGGTGTAGATTCTCACATTCAGCAGCAATCAGTACCACATACCACAGTGCTGGGTGTGGTGGCTCACACCTATAATCCCAGCACTCGGGAGGCAGAGGCAGGAGGACTGCTGTGATGTGAGTTTGAGGCTGAGCTCAGGGCCAGCCTGAACTACAAAGTGAGACCCTGTCTCAAAAAAAAAAAAAAAAAAGAGAAAATAATTTTCAGGGTTCTCAGTAAGAGCCGAGGGTAGGGTTTTATTATGTAGAAATTTAACTTAAAAGTATACACTGAAAGAGATAGAGTGCAGGCTCTGAAGAGAGAGAGATACATTATGACAGAGCTGGGAAAACTTCAGGGGTTTTGGGGATGTCAAGCTGTATTTTCCTGCTGTCTGTTGGTTACTCATGGTAGGGCCTTGGTAGAACATGGACTATTTACATCTATTTGAAATTAACATGTTTCACCCTCTAATACTGCTGCTTCCTTGAGAGTGGAGGCTTATGGGAGGAAGTACAATTTACAAAATATTGATCCAGAGCCAATTTCACAGGTTTATTTTTTCTTGAAGACTCTTATGAATTTTTATTTTTAGGTTTTTTGAGACAGAGTCTCGCTTTTGTGGTTCAGGCTGGCCCTGAGCTCAGCCTCAAACTCACATCACAATCCTGCCTCTGCCTCCCGAGTGCTGGGATTACAGGCGTGAGCCACCACGCCCGGCACTGTGGTATGTGGTACTGGTTGCTGCTGGGTTGAGTCTCCACACCCAGTATTGTTATGTGGTTACCGGGGAATCGAACCTGGGCCCTTGCGCTTGCAAGACAGGAGCTGGAACCACTGAGCTAACTCCCCGGCCCTTTTTTTAATTTTTTGAGACAGGGTCTCCCTTTGTACTTCAGGCTGGCCCTGAACTCACTATGTAGCCCAGGCTAGCCTTGAACTCACAGCAATCCTCCTGCCTCTGCCTCCTGAGTTCTAGGATTACAGGCATGAGTCACCATGCCCAGCATTGTGGTATGTGGTATTGAACTTGGGGCCTTGTGCTTGCCAGACAGACGCCAGAACCTCTGAGCTAAATCTTCAAACCACAAATTTCTTTTGAATGAGATTCTTGGAAGAGAAAAGTCTCTCATAAATTTTGTGCCCTGAAGCTACAATCTTTATTAAAAATATAATTCACAACTTTTTATTGTCCCTATCTGCTTTGCATCTATCTTCTTTTCTTTTCTGCTACCTCAATAGGACAGTGGTCTCCTCTCTGTGAGCCATTTCCCAGATACTCCAAGAGTCATGAAGTCCTTCTGCCCTTCATCCTGCTCTGCCTGGCTGGTGTAACAAGGCCAGCAGGAGACTTGTCAGTGCCTGGCACTGCTTGTCTACCTGGGGAAATGAGGTGTGTGGGACCCCTGTTGTCCAACACAGGCTGTGTATAGCTGAGTCCTCCAAGGGTGAGCATTTGTCATTCATCAAGGTTAAGGGAATAGCTTTGGGCTCTTGTCTTTGTGGGGAGAGGTGTCCTGATGAAATGTTAAAAAGCTGCCTTTGTTGAACATTTCTTCATATGCTTCTTAGCTGCTTTTATTTCTTCCTCTGAAAAGTGTCTGTTCATTTCAGATGCCCATTTTTGAATTGGGTCTTTAAATTTGAGTGGGCTGATTTTTTTGAGCCCTTTATATTTTCTAGATAGTAGCCCTTTGTCTGAGTGGCAGCTGGTAAAGATTCTTTCTCATATTGTTGGTTGTCTTTTTGCTTTGCTGGTGGTTTCTTTTGCTGTGCAGAAACCTCTCAATAGGATCAGATCCCATTTATTGATTTCTTCTACCAGTTCTTGTGCTATGGGGGATTTGATCATGAAATCTTTCCCAAAACTAATGTCTTCAAGAGTTTTACCTAACCTGTTTTGTAGCAGGTTTAATGTGTCTGTTTTAATATTTAGGTTCCTAATCCATTTTGATTTTACTTTAGTACACGGTGAAAGAGCTAGGTCTAGCTTTAATCTTTGGCAGGTTGAAGTCCAGTTTTTCCAGCACCATTTGTTAAAGAGGCTATCCTTCCTCCACTGAGGGTGTTTGGCTCCTTTGTCAAAAATGAGATAGTGTAATGTGCCTGGAGTTGTTTCTGGATCTTCTAATCTACCCCACTGGTCCTCAGGTCTGTTGCTTTGCCAGTACCATGTGGTTTTTATCACAGTGGCTTTGTAGTACAGTTTCAAGTTGGGGATTGTAATATCCCCCATCATGTCTAACATCACTAGTCATTCGAGAGATGCAAATGAAAACAACATTAAGATTTCATTTCACTCCGCAAAGAATGGCTGCCATTTCAGAATTAGCCAGTAACAAATGTTGGCAAGGCTGCGGAGAAGAAGGAATCCTTCTCCACTGTTGGTGGGAATGTAGACTCATACAACCTCTGTGGAGAACAGTCTGGAAATTCCTCAAAAAGCTAGGATTGGAGGTCCCATTTGACCCAGTCATCATTCTGCTAGGTATATACACACAAAAATTAAAAGATTCATATCACAGTGACATATGTTTATAGCAGCTCAGTCTGTGATTGCTAAATCTTGGAAACAACCCAAATGTCCATCAACTGGAGACTGGATAAAAAAGCTGTGGTTCTTCTACAGAATGGAGTATTACTCTGCCATAAAAAATGATAAGTTTGAATCATTCATACATAAATGGACGTACCTTGAGGACATCCTCATAAGTGAAATAAATAGGTCACAGATGTATAAATATCATATATTTTCTCTGGTATGAGAAAATAAAGATACAAATGAGTTCTAGAATGTATGTTATATATTGTGAAATAGAAAACACTCAAAGCATAATGGAGTGAAGGGGGAAAAATAATGAGATTATAACAAAAAGCAAGGAAACAAAGTTTATGTATATGAGGGGTGAGGGTGGTAGGATGGGTAGGGTTATGGGAAAAAATGAGAATTAAGTTGTGTCATATACTGGTACAAATTCTCATTGTTGAATGTAATCATGATGTGTATATATAATGTACCAATAAAGATTTCAAAAAAAAAAATTAAAAAAAGCTGCCATTGTGTAAGGCAACGAGGAATGGTTCATTTGAGGGCCCAAGTTTGGACTTGGGTGTCTGTGGATAAAACAACAATCTAGCTTCTGAGGCTTTTCCAGCTGCTCAGCCATAGCTGACCTTTAATGTGGGCATATGGGGCCGACCCACTGGGACAGACCAAGGAACTGCTCAGCCAAGAGATACTGATGGTAAATCTACCTGGCCCAACGTGGAGCAGCCAGAGAGCAGCAACCTGGATGGCTGTCCCATGTTTGAAGCAAGATGAGTGAGTGCAGAGGACTTCTGGGAGGCCTGAAGACAAGGGAGCCGTACTAAGCCTGTAGATGCTACTGGGCCAGGCCCATTAATGTAATGATTTAATTCCAGGCCTAGAGAAACAGACTACTCTCTCCATTTGCTGGATGCCCCTGGATGTTGTACCAAAGAGGGTGAGAGGTAATTCCACACTGGGACACACAGAGGATATTAAAAGATGGACGTTTATTCACGTCTGTGGACCTCACCTCAAAAAGAAGAGGAGCCCCAAGTTGAGACTGTACAGAGCCTTTAAATAAGTCTTTTTTTTTTTTTGAGATAGGGTCTTGCTTTGTGGTTCAGGCTGGCCCTGAGCTCAGCCTCAAACTCACATCACAGCAATCCTCCTGCCTCTGCCTCCTGAGTGCTGGGATTACAGGCATGAGCCACCACGTCCGGCACTGTGGTATGTGGTACTGACTGCTGGTGGATGTGAGTCTCCACACCCAGTATTGTATGTGGTTAACTGAGGATCGAACCCGAGTCCTTGCGCTTGCAAGACAGGCGCCGGAACCACTGAGCTAAATCCTTGGCCCCTTTAAATAAATAAATCTTGTAGGACTGTCGGGGGTAGGGAGAGAACATACAACCAATGGGTAGCTTCCAATTGATCACTGAGTAACTGTAGGTAACTGCATTTTTAGTGAACAGCAACTAGTCAAGGATTCTGTTCCTAGAGGGGCTGAGGGAGGCTTTCTTCAGGGAGTGTAGGCAATAAAACTGAGCAAGCACATTGACAGAAGCCGAGAGTAGTTGGGTTAAAGGGTCAAATTCCAAAGTGAGGAAGTCGGACAAAGGAACTGGTTACACATGGAGTCACTTCAGTTGCTTGGGCTCAACACTGGAGAAGGTAAATGACCCAAGGTCCCTGGTGGTCCCATGGGTTGTGGTCAGGACCACGTGACACGGAAATCAAGCCTTGGTTCTGTCTCACTAAGCCTTAGAGGCTTTGGTCGCTCTCCACCCCTTCCCAGAGCGCTTCTCCTCAGTTCCAGCCAAATCCAGGTACTGAGGGCTGTTGAAGGACCCAAGCCTGGCGGGTTTGGCTGCTTGTCCCGTCACCTCATGAGGTGGCCCTTCCTAACTTGCATCACTGCCGTGAGGCCATGGCCTTTGAGGTGGCCACATCATCAGGGTAGGGAGAACCTGCACGTTCACAGAGCATGACAGACTGCGTGAAGCCTCCTCCGACTTGAGGGAGTCGACTGTAGGCTTGACTTGGGTGGTATTTCTTCTTCTCTAAGGGGGGCTGTGATAGATGGTATTAACATTCTCTACTCCTTCCCCCTTTCTACATCTATGCCCTTTATCAGGGGAGCTTGTGGAATTTATTCACTCATTTCTCAAATCTGGGATTACTCACGTTACTTGCTTTGGCCAAGGGTGGGGTGCTAGTGACACTGTATAGATTTCCGGGATCTCAAAGGGCCTTGCCCGTGTGGCTTGTCCTCTTGCGGTCTCCCTGGGATAGACGCCTGGACTGGTCTGGTTGATGGGAAGGAAAGATGAGAGATGGAGGAACAGAGGTGCCCCCTTGAGGTGTGTGCCAACAGCCCGAAGGAGCATCGGTGTAGGACGCTGCAGATGCTGGAGCCCGTCCAGCCCCCACTGGCCACTCTACATAGATGTGTGAGCTGTCATTGTTCAGTCATGTGTGCTCCTGGGGCTTTGTGCCTGTTAAGCTGCAGTCTGCTGATAATAATGAACAGATACAGAGGTATTTTAAGAATCAATAAAGTACCAGAAATCTGAAAAGCTAATTAAATAGAGAGAGGAGAGAGAGAGAGAGAGAGAGAGAGAGAGAGCTGGCTGAGCAAAAATTAGCTCAGAAAGGGATCCAGAGTCACCTCCTTTATTTTTTTTGAGACCAGGTCTCACTTTTTATAGTTCAAGCTGGCCCTGAGCTCAGCCTCAAACTCACAGCACTCCTCCTGCCTCTGCCCCCCGAGTGCTTGGATCACAGGCGTGAACCACCACACCTGGCACTGTGGTAGGTGATTCTGACTGCTGGTGGGCGTGAATCTCCATGCCCAGCATTGTTATATGTGCTTACCCAGACTGAACCCAGGCCCTTACACTTGCAAGGCAGGTGCGGAACCACTGAGTTGCTGGTGTGAACTACTGAACTAAGTCCCACCTCTCTTATCTTGCAGATGAAGAATCTGAGTCGCAGGGAGGCGATTTTGCTTATTCCAAACCACACCATTTGGAGAACAGACTCGTTTCCCAGTCTTGGTCTGTTTGAGGGTTCTCCCTATATATGGGGCTGTCTCCTGTGCAGTACAGATAGGTGCACTGGACCCAAGCACGTGGGTGAAGGTGAAAGGAGAAGGGGTGCCCTGCAGACTTGCTGTTAACCTCCTTATCCTGCAGTCCCTTGTCTCTTTTATATATCCCTCCCCTCCAGGGCCTGAGAAGGAGGAAATAGCCTGAAGGCAGGAGGTGGAACCCAGGGTGACTCCTCCAGTTTCAATGAGCACCTCTTGGCTTCAAATGGCAGCTAGTTGCTGCCAAGCCCCAGAGGTCTCTGTAATGTCAAATTGGTCCCATTCCCAGAAAAGTGTGACATGGCCTCAGACCTATTTGGGCAGTTGGATTATACTGTGAGCACTGGAATTCCCTGCTGCTAGAGGTGAGAGAGGCACCTTTTTTGTATAGTACAAGTGGTTCATATCTTCCTGGGCTGCCAGCTTTGCCTTTGGCACATCCATTTTGCCCTCAGTAGGCCAAAGTGCCAACCCCTGACCTCCCTGTGCCCCTTTGCTGTGTGTGTGTGTTTGTGTGTGTAAAAAGATTAAAATAAGACAATTCTAGGAGATAAGAGATCTGAGAAATTCTCCTTATTTCCTAGAAAGAACGCAATAAGCTTAATAAATCCATGTCGCACTCTTCAATAATTCTTGGGCTCCAGGGCATCTTGCTCACTGTGTTTCCTTCTCACCTTTTTCTCAGTGGAAGCGCTAATTAGATTTGTGTGGGAGCATCAAGATGGCAGCGAGCTGTGAAGGGATGGAAGGTCCCAGAGCCTTCGGGAGTCACACTCCATACCCATTTGCTACCATCTTGTAATTTCCATTTCATCCACCGCTCACTCAGGGCTTACTTTGCTTAGTTTAGTAAAGATAGGTTCATCAGGACATTAAGACAGATGCTGACCATGACCTCTGTCTGCCTGGAAACAGAATAAAGGGCATGCTCAGTACAATGAATAGCAGCACTAAATCTGGGCGGTGATGTCTGATGGTCCCTTCAATCTGATCACAATGCTAAGACACTCTCCAACCATAATGCTAAGATACTCAGTGAAGCAGAACAGGGATGTAGGTTACAGAAAGCATGCAAAAAAATTGTTTTGTGGGTACCAGGGATTGGACTAGGGCCCTGAGCTTTTGAGGCAGGTGTGGTGCCACTGAGCCAAATCCTTCTCTCCAACATGCAAATATTTGATAGGCTTTACCTCATGGCCTGTCTCTTATCCCTTTCCCTCAAGAGTCGTCCCCTTTTCCTGGACAGCCCGAGACCCCACGTAAGGCAAACAACATGTCATCCTCAAGGAATTTAGGAACTTTCACTTAGGGGACCATGTGTGTTTCTGAATTCTAGGTCTCAGTTAAGTTCTCTGTTTGACTTGAACTCAGAGACAAGGAACTAGAGGCTGCTGGGGTAGCAGTTATCAGAGGAGGGTACTGGTATGGAACTCTAATATTCCAGCTCAGAAAAGAGCAAACCCTAGTTGGGACCTTCTTCTTTACCTCCACCAGCTGGTCTGAACTCTCTTCTCTTTCAGAAGGTCCCGTGTGTCCTGGCTGGTTGGTGGGATGGCATAGGGAGGCTGAGCTTCAAGTTCCTCAAAGGAGACTTGAGTTGCCTCTGGTTTCCTAATATTCTCTGTGCTGTGGTTCTCAAGGCTGGCTGCATATATTAGAATTACCTGGGAGGTTAAAAAAAAACCCACCTCAGATTAGAGAACAAGAGTCTTTGGGGGGCCAGGGATTCAGCTCAGTGTTTCTGGCACCTGCCTGGCAAGTTCAAGGTTCCAAGTTCGATCCCTGGTAACCACATACCACAATACCAGGCATGGTGATTCATACTTGTAATCCTAGCACTTGGGAAGCAGAAGCAGGAGGATTGCTGTGAGTTTGAGGCTCACCTGGGCTACCTAGTGAGTTCAGGCCCAGCCTGAACTACAAAATGAGACCCTTTCTCAAAACAACAACAAAAAAACCCAAAAGAGTCTTTGTGGATGGAGCAGTGAACAGGGTTTTTTTTTTTTTTTTATCAAGTTCCCGAAGTGATTTGCTTCTGTGACTAGTGTTGTATCACCACTATTCTAAGAGACACATTTGTGTTGAGTCAGCTGTGGGAATTTTATGTCTGGTGGGTAGTGTGGTGAATGAAGATACCTATAGTAGGCTGAAAAATGACCCTCAGGGATGTGAGTCCTGCCCCCGGAGCCATTAAATTCTGTTATTTATAGAAAGGGTCATGGGGGCCGGGGATTTAGCTCAGTGGTTCCGGTGCCTGTCTTGCAAGTGCAAGGACCCAGGTTCGATCCCCAGTTACCACATACCTATACTGGGTGTGGAGACTCACGCCCAGCAGCAACCAGTACCACATACCACAGTGCCGGGCGTGGTGGCTCACGCCTGTAATCCCAGCACTCGGGAGGCAGAGGCAGGAGGATTGCTGTGATGAGTTTGAGGCTGAGCTCAGGGCCAGCCTGAACTCCAAAGCGAGACCCTGTCTCAAAAAAAAAAAAAAAAAGAAAGGGTCTTTGCAAATGTGGCTAAGATTTTTTTTTTTTTTTTTAGACAGGGTCTCACTTTGTAGTTTAGGCTGGTCCTGAACTCAGCCTTGAACTCACAGCAGTCCTCCTGCCTCTGCCTCCCAAATGCTGAGATTACAGGCATGAGCCATTTAGCCTGGAAATGTGGTCTGTGATACTGATTGCTGGTGGGCTTGAGTCTCCACACCTGGCATTGTTGTATGTGGTCACTGGGGATTGAACCTGGGACCTTGCATTTGCAAGGCAGGCACCAGAACCACTAAGCTAAATCCCTGGCCATTGGCTTAGAATCTTAAAATGGGGAGACTATCCAGGTGGGCCTGAAATGCCTTGTTCCATAAAAAAGGAATGGAGGAAGGAAGAAGAGTACACACACACACACACACACACACACACACACACACAGAGGAGAGGATGCAGTACGGAAATGGGTGAGAGAGGTTTGGAGATGTTCATCTTCAAGGCTGGAGTGGAGTGGCCACAAGTCCAGGGATGCCAGGAATCACAAAAACCTGCAGAGAAAGGATTCTCCTTCAGGCCTCCAGAGGAAGTATGGCTGTGCTGACTCCTTGATTCTGGCCCAGCAAAGCTGATTTCTGGCTTCTGGCCCCCAGAACTGTGAATAATGACTGTTAGATCTAGATTCTATGGTTTATGATAATTTAGCACAACAGCCACAGGAAACTGATACACCACTCATCATCAGCAGCACTTTGATCTGTCAGATCAGGGTTATCCTTTAGGGTGGGTGTTTCCTTCCAAACTGATAACACTCATGAATTTAATCTAACAGTCAATGAGCCAAATGGCGGGAACCAGGGGAGCAGATAACATCGCAGCTGTGAAACCAGATACAGTGTGGCAGAGACGGTGGGCTCTGCACTCTGGGGTAGGCATCCGTCGTGGCTTCCTCCCTCCTAGTCACATGAGGCTCCGGAGGACCCTGAGCTGGATGAGCTGATAGGCAGGAGGAGAGGCTGGGGGAGAGATGGATTCCCTGGAGAGGAGAGGCGAAGGTTTGAAGAGAGAAATATGCACAGACAAGCTTGGCTGGGGCCAAGGTTTTCAGCAGGAAGACGGACCCTCAGCTTCAGCGCGCTGAACTGTGAAAGGCTGGGTTCTCAGACATCTGTAACCCAGGCTTCCTCGGTTTTTCCTATTTAGATGATTGCCTGATTATGTTTCCAGGAATATGAGTTTAGGGATCATTGAGATAAAAAGCTGAAAATGCTGATTGTAGTCAAACAGATTTTAATCTTTAAAATTTGGAAAAATCCTAAATATTATTTTTTCTACTCCTTGGCATTTCTGCTATAACTTAAAATTTTATTTCTACCACATTATCTATTACATAAAATTAGAAGTTAAAAAACTACTGCAAAGATTATAATGAAAAAAATCAATCCCCATCTACCTCTTTTTATGTCAATTTCCCAGAGGCAATTTTGTTTAACTCTTTTAGTCATTTATTGTGCTTTCTTAGCCTTCATATTTCTAACTGATGTGGGTAAAGCTATTTCTTGATTTCTCAATCTTAGGCATTCACTACTGACTTTCCATGTTTTTGTGCCTTTTAACACATCCAGTTCTCTTTCTGTTTTGTCCCAATAATTACAAGTCAGTAAAGTTACTTATAACTTACTGATAAGTTCTAAGTGATTATACTTAAGTAAAGACCAGTGCCTGTATTGATTAGTCAGCTTTCCCATCGCTGGACACAATATCTGACATTCAGAACTTAAAATGAGAGGTTTATTTTGGCTCAAGGTTTTCATATGATTCCGTTTATGTTTGGTTGGTTGTAAGAGAGAAACAGACTGACAGATGGGCACTGAGGAGCAAAGCTGTTCATCCCAGGGCAGCCAGAAGCAGAGAGAGGGGAGCAACTGGGGCCGAGAATACAGCCTTCCAGATCAGGCTG
Organism: Petromus typicus; assembly: GCA_004026965.1. Taxonomy (NCBI): domain Eukaryota; kingdom Metazoa; phylum Chordata; class Mammalia; order Rodentia; family Petromuridae; genus Petromus; species Petromus typicus. The sequence goes on from PVIR01013874.1 coordinate 25,863, forward strand.
TGTAACCCAACCCTAACCAAACACCATCTCCTATCAGATAGCCAGTTGGGACCTTATCAGTGCACAGTCCAATGATGAATACAGCACTCCACGGTCCAGTCACCTTCCAAAAGCCCCATCTCTGAATACACAGGAATTGGGGGGGGGCATTTGAGATCTAAGCCATAACAAGTGTTTAGCTTTGTATTTTCTTTATTACTTGACATAGACATCTCCTAGAATAATAACTTATGTGGTATTCTTATTGACCTAGTTTTCTATGTGTCTGTGTCAAGGCAGTAAGCTGTACCCCAGCATCCTTTCTCCTTTGCTTCTGTGTTCTTGTTTTATGCATGTAATAGCTTCTTTTTCTACCTCTTACTTTGAGAAGAAAATTATACTTTAAAAATATTTTCTTCTGCACTATCTCTGAGTTTCCTTCCTTTGTTTTGATTTTTCTTTTTAAGGATTTCTTCAAATGTCTGGTGATCCTTTGCAAATGTTCATATTTAAGTGAGAGATATTTGGTCAGTTTGGAATATCTGAGAGTTCATTGATTTGTGACCCTTCCTGAAGTCAGTTTTACTGTTGATCCCTACATGTTGATAGCTTGTAAAACCTTTTTAATGACCTTATTACCTATGGAGAAACCCTACTATCTCTTGCCTTGGAGTATAATATGGGCTTCTTAGAAGAGAACATGAATAGCTAACATTGTGAGTTTGGGTTGGTCCTTTTGGGAATGTCGTCATCCAAGGATGTTCATATGATGCTATCTAGCATTATTTCAGACCGGGCTATCTACTGTACAGTGTAGGCCCGTGAGCATGAAATATATCTGTTATATCACATGTTGTGCCATCCAGGACTTGGGTTAGTAGAGCTAAGGATAACTGTTGAAGGAAGAGCCAAAGCTCCAGCTCAGGGGAAACTCTTCCAAAGATGAGTTGTCCTATTAGGGATACAATATGCTCTTTGAACTGAAAACCCTTATGTAGTACTTTGTTCCAAGCTGGAGGAATACATAGGCTCAGGAGCCAAGATGGAGGATATATGAGTGACTCTGTTCGAGTAACACCTAAACAAACAATAAACAAACAAAGCTGTGCTTTCTGTACCTGCAACTCCAGGACACTGCAAAATTAAAGGTTCTACTTCCCAAAGAGGGGTCAGTTCCACTAAGACATTTGGCAAGAATCTCTGTGAAAGCTACAGCTACCACCTGGGCACCTCAGGCTCCTTGTGTCCAGGGTACAGCAGGCTCCTCCTGCTCCTCCTTTTGTCTTGGGTGATTGACCTTGACATTTGGATGAGATAGAACAGCTATCTTGCAATGGAGGCAGGGAGGAATGTGTGGTACCCGGATGACGACTTTAGTACTTCCTTCCTCAACTGTAATAGCATCTGGACAAGCTCAGCAACCCTGGCCTGGAAGGGAAAAGTGAACATAGCTGGGGCTCTCAGAAGTGACAGTCAGAGTTAAACCAACAACTGGAGTCCAGCAAAAGCTCCAAGTTCAGGTGAGGGAAATCCAGACAGAGTGATGGGAGGGGATGATGGCTCTGGGCTGAGGCTCTGAGAGAACCTACACAGTGGAACTGTAACTCTCTCACTGGCTTTCCTTCCAAACTGTAATATTTCTCACTAACCTTCCACCTCTCCAGGAAGAGAGGGCCGTGGGAACTATGGGAGAATTTAGCAGGATTTTCCAAAAGTAAATTCCTGAAGCCCTCATGCCATGCTGGAGACATGAGTTAGGGTATCAAAAGGAGTTGGAACAGAAAAACTTTATCACCTTCTGACCTTGGCCTTGGGCTTCCTGGAACATCATGTAATGCAACAATGCATGCGTGTGTTACATGAACACAGGCACATGTTTTCTGTCAATGCCACCCATTCTCTCTTTCAGTCCTCCATGACTCCACTTAGTTTCAAACAATCAACCAAGCAACAAATATAATGTTTTGCTGCTTACTATGGACTTCCATGTCAACAAGCCCATCATAAATTGAAAATATCTGGAGTGGAAAATTCATTTAGATTACCCTCAGAACATCACAATGTGTAGCATCGTAGGACACTGGAATGTTGATTGGTGACTCTCATGATCATGTGGCTGACCCGAAACTGTAGCCACTGCCAGTGCACGGCATCCTGAGAGAGTATCTTACCATGTACTGCTAGCCCAGAAATGGACCAAAAATTAAAATTGGAGTTTCTACCAAATGCATATTGATTGGAAAGTTGAAAAATCACAAATTGAAATGTAGTAAGTTGAGGATTGTCTATATTTCATGATCAGCATTCTCAGCTCTGTATCTTGGTTTTAATGAACCAAGGTCAACATCTTGTAAATCCCTTCATTGTGACAGAGCCAGCTGTCACCTGACGGACAGTCCCTGAATGGGGAAGTGGGGATTGAGAAAAAAGACAGACAAGAGATAGAGTCAGGAGGGCACCCAGCAATGCTGAGAGCTGAGTTCTCGGTGCTGAATGTGCAGATTTTCTTTTCTTTTCTTTCTTTCTTTTTTTTTGAGACAGGGTCTTGCTTTGTAGTTCAGGCTGGCCCTGAGCTCAGCCTTAAACTCACATCACAGCAATCCTCCTGCCTCTGCCTCCCGAGTGCTGGGATTACAGGCGTGAGCCACCACACCCGGCACTGTGGTATGTGGTACTGATTGCTGCTGGGCGTGAGTCTCTAAACCCAGTATGGTATGTGGTTAACTGGGGATCGAACCTGGGTCCTTGCGCTTGCAAGACAGGCACTGGAACCACTGAACCAAATCCCCAGCCCCTAGATTTTATTTTCTCTAGGCCTTTTATACAGCAAGCATACCAGAGTATTTTAACAGTAATCTGCCCACGCCTACTTCCTTTTACCTTCCATCTTTTGGTCTTAATTCCTTTTTGTTTTTGGTCAGTATTCAGCAAAAGGTAAACATCTGCTGTAAACAGATCTGCTGTGTTATCTTTACAATGGAGGTTACAAGTCAGCTTTGCTTGTTGCTTTCCACACCTCATGAGGTCTGGGATTCTGTCAAGCTCCTCAGTCATCTTAGAGGCAGGTACTTTCTAGGCTGGGAGAAGGAAACGAGGAAGATACATGAAGAGGTAAATCTGGATGACAATAACCAGGCTACAGAAAAATATGGGTATGTAATTAAGTGCTAAATGGATGCCGCGTGCTGATGTTATTTCAGGAGCTAAGAGACACAAGAAATGAGCCAAGGGGAAGTTTTCTGGAAAAGGTACGATTCAGTGCAGGCCTTGAGCAGCACATGATGTCGATCCAGCTGAGAGAAAGCAGGCTTGAAAGGGGCCCAAAGGGAATGATTCGTTCACTTAACAGATAAGTAGTGGGGGTTTCCATGTGTCAGCCGTGTGCTTGGCATATGGAGTGCAGTAGTGAATGGATGAGACAAAAATACTCCCTGCACACACAGAGTTTATCTTTTGTTGGCAACAACAGTAATGAAGTAAGTCATGATTTATGGTACAGTGGCAGGTGTAGATGGCTTTGGAGAAGAATAAGCAGAGCGATACAGAGGGTTGGTAGTGTAGAGGTGAAGCAAGGGTGGGTTAATTGAGATGTGACGTGGGCAACCATGCAGATCTTTGTGGGAGGAATGTGTGGCCAGACGAAAGGGCAGGTGCAAAGGCCCTGCGGTGAGCATGTACGTGGTCAGTGTGGCTTGGAGTGGACAGGGGCCAAGTTAGGTTTGAACTTTTCCTTTGTGCAAGGTGAAACACTACCGAGTACATTAATGTCCTATTGCTGTGTCACAACATACCGTGTTGTGGTCACACAACAAGTGGGGTGGTTTAGAGCACTTACCACTGGCATGTTTTAACTCCTCTGCTCAGGGTCTCCCTAGGCTGAACGCAAGGCATCTGCTGGGACTGCCGCCTCCCTGAGGGTGGGGTTCCTTTTCCGGGCTCACCAGTTGTTGGCAGAACAACTGAATTCCTTGGAGTTGTAGATCCGAGATCCTCGCTGACATTTCTGCCTGGAGTTGTTCTCAGCCGTTTTTTTCCCCTGGGATGCAGCTGCTCTATGATGTGGCTTGCCAAAGTGTCTCTGTTGCTCAGCGTTTCTCTGACTTCTTTCTCTGGCTCTGACCTCTACTCATTTTTTTTTGGTTGTTGAGACAGGGTCTCTCACTTTTGTAGTTTAGGCTGGCCCTAAGCTTAGCCTTGAACTCACAGCAATCCTCCTGCCTCTGCCTTCCAAATGCTGGGATGACAGGTGTGAGCCACCACGCTCAGCACTGTAGTGTGTGGTTCTGATTGTCATTGGGTGTGAGTCTCCATGCCCGGCATTGTATGTGGTTACTGGGGATCGAACCCAGGCCTTTGCACTCCCAAGGCAGGTGCCAGAACCATGGAACTACCTCTACTCTTTTAAAAAAGGGGTCAGTTGATTAAATCAGGCCACCAGCATCTGAGGGTTTCAGGCAGAGGAGAGGCCTGATTTGTGGCTCAGCAGGATCACATTGGGGCTGTGCTGAGGGTAGACTGGAGAAACCAGGAAGAGATGAGGAGGCCAGTAGGAGGCCGTGGTGGGGAGCAGAACAGAAGGGGGCTGAGGGACGCTGGACTTCAGCTTGATGGCATCCGGAGCTAGGGACAACTGTGGCTTTAGATTCACCAAGGTCCAAGTGTTCTCACAATCCTTTGTCTCATCCTGAAAAACGGCTCATCTGCAATTGAAAACAGAGGGTTAAGGGAGGGGGAGAAGGAAGTGCGGTAGCCCCGCTGGGGGGACATAGCCCCAAGAACCTGAGAAGCCTGTACCGGGCTCCTAATTCCTCTCCTTCTCAGCAACCCCACCCCCCTTCCTTCCTGTCAGGAAACAGGATGCCAGGACCCAAAGAATGAAAATGTGCGGGCTCAGAGGCTTGGAAGGCAGAACTCGGCAGAAAAGCACAGCAGGGACCCACCTGTGCATCCCCACCTGTCTGTCTCTGAGGCTCCTGGGGGGCGGGAGGGACGCTCAGCGTGGAATGGGCCCACCCAGTGCCTGACACAGAGCAGAGTGGCAGGAAGGTTGGTGACGGGCTTCAGTTCCATGATATTTCCGGGGAAATGGCCAGGAATGCTCAGGGACTGTAACTCCACCTGCCTCCCGGAGTTCTTGGCTTTGCTGAATGCACGTTTTCAAAGCATCTGTGTGGAGCAGACAGGCACGGCACACGTGTGTGCAGTGCACACGTGTGTTCATCCTGTAGCCGACCTAGCTGAGATCCAGGCTCTGTCACGCAGTGGTGTTCATTGGTGTGGGTCATCGAACCCCTGGTGCCTCAGTTTCTCTTTGTCAGTGGGGTAATGAGAACCATATCTACCTCAGAAAAGTGTTAAAAAGCTGTGGTAAAGACAGACATTGCTATGCATGAAGCAATTAGAAAAGGGTCCCGCAGGCTGGTATATTATATAAGTGCTCAATACTTAAAAATGTGAAACGTGGAAGCTTTGAAAACATTTTTACTGATGCGTTTTAGATATAGATAATGATAACATTCATCACAGGAAATCTGTACCTGTACATGATGTTTTTCCCCATTCTCTTCCCTGATCTTCAACTTCCCCCCCCTCCTTACTTACAAAAGCTTTGCTTCCATTTTTTCCCTTCTAGTCCCTTCTTATCTTACTCCTTCTTTTCTTTTCTGTTTTTGAGACAAAGGGTCACTTTTTTGTAATTCAGGCTGGCCCTGAGCTCACCTATGTGGTCCAGGCAACCCTCAAACTCACTGCAATCCTCCTGCCTCTGTGATCCTTGATGCTGGGATTACAGGTGTGAGCCACCATGCCCGGCATTATAGTATGTGGTTACTGGGAATCAAATTCAAGACCTTGTGCTTGCTAGGCAGATGCCGGAACCACTGTGCTACATCCCCGGCCCAAGTCTTTTTTTTTTGATAAGACTGGCTAACAGTTTGTCAATTTTATTTATTCTTTCAAAGCATCAACACTTTGATTCTTTGTATTATTTTTGTAGACTCAATTGCATTACTTGCTGTTTTGATCTTTATAATTTCCTTCTTTAATGTAAGCTTGGGGCTTCACTTGGGCTGCCTTTTCTAGAAGACTGAGATTTAACATTCAGTTATATATTTGAGCTTACACTGATACAGGAATTCACTGCAATAAGCCTTCCTTGTAAGACTGTTTTCAGTGCCTCCCATAAATTCTGTATGTCATATTTGCATTATTATTTAACTCTAGGAACTTTCTAATTTCTTCTTTAATCTTTAACTGATTGTTCAGAAAAGTGTTTTTTAATTTAAGTTTTTTTTTTTTTTTTGAGACAAGGTCTCACTTTGTCATTCAGGCTGGCCCTGAGCTTAGCCTTGAACTCACCACAGTCCTAACCACTTCTGCCTCCCGAGTGCTGGGATTGCAGGTGTGAGCCACCATGCCCTGAACTGTGGTATGTGGTTTTGATTATTGGTGGGCGTGAGTCTTCACACCTGACATTGTTGTATGTAATTACCGGGGGTCTAACCTGGACCCTTGCACTTGCAAGACAGGCACCAGAACCACTGAGCTAAATCCCTGGCCCAGAAAAGTGTTATTTAATTTCCATAGTTTTTGTACAATTGATTTCCAATTTCATTGCACAATGATCTGATCATATGCATGACAATTTCAATTCCTAACTCTAAAATAAATTGTATATTATAAATATCCCCTCAATATAGCAAGTTTACTATCAGGAGAGAAAATTTAAAAGGGATCGGGGAAAATAGAGAAATACAGAAGAGAAAGATTAAAAGCAAGGCTGGAGTCAGGGAAGGTTACATGAACTTTGGGAAACCAATGAAGAAGACAGGGAAAAGAGGGAAGAAAGAAAAACAACAGGATAGAATAAAAACAAGAAACTGGAAGCAATGTCGATAATCGTATAAAAACAAGAACAATCAAGAAAAACAAAACAAAAGAAAAAGCAAAAACAAATGTCTACTTCAAATTGTGTCCCTGCTGTCAATGGTAATGGAGTGGGCAGACAGAGCTCACATCTGTATTGATTAACCCCAGCATGCCAGCTGTAGATTTATAGTAGGGTAGTGGATAATTCTAGCAACTGTGCACTTTAAATTGCACTGAAGTTCAGGCTGGATTCTGGTTGTGAGTCTGGAATCTTGTTCAGCCTGCAACATTTTGTGTCTCCAGTTGACTTATACTCAGCTTCTTGACCTGCTGACTTGAACTTGGTTCTACCTTACTCTGACAATGGGAGCTGCTGGATGGAGCTGGTCCACAGCTACTCTGATTTCTGAGCTCAGTTGGCCTCTCCTCTAGATGGCTACTGGTCAATTGCCCTCTCCTGGGTGAGGGGTCTGAACCTAAATAACTCACCAGCCACTGCTACATTCCACCTGTGTGTTTTTCTGTGAAGCCGGGGGGTGGGGAAGTGTTTCACCAGTAGTCACCATGCATCTACAGATTCAAGCTGCTCCTCCTACACTGTGAGTCAGGGCTTAGGGAGAAAGTACCACTTGCCACCTCATTTTGCACTGAGATCTCTCTCTTCACTCTTTGTGGACTTCAATTCTCACTTCAAATCCTTGCTGAGTCCCAGGAATGCTCTTCCTTTCTTCTATTCTTCATGTTGCTTTATTCCAGCATCTGGACACTAAATCCCAGAGAGGCTGTTTCTCCGCTGTTCACCGTTTTGTCATCTTCCTTGAAAATGACACTTGCAGATCTCAGGTTGTCACCTCATAAAGTTCTTTCTCAGTCCTTGGAATCTCTTGGAATTGAGTGTGAATGGGACCAGAGGGCCGGGGGTCATGCATTTTGTGGGGAGGGCAGCAAGAGATCCCTGTAAATCCCTGTAACGGTTCATCAGTGGTCATCTTGAGCTTGTTCTGGAATCAGGCCAGCCTACACGTGACCTCCAAGTGCCACCCTAGACTGTGAAATTGCAAATTCTGGGAACAGGACCTGAGCTTTTAAGTGGTTCACAGAAGACTTTGTTATATAGTGAGACTCACTGAGAGCATTGAATTACTCCTGCTGTGCTTGCTTTTAATTTTTTGCCTGTGGGGAGAGTGGGCATGATCGAGGGGTCATCATTTGCCATCAGGCTGCTCTGGCAGAGCAGTTATAAAACCTGGATTGGATGGGTCCTTTGCTGTCTTAGCTCATTCTGTTGTCAGGTAGAGGAATAAAGCTCGTTACTGGTTTCACTGTCAGGATACGAAGAGCTTCCATGTTGGTGTTCTCTGTATCTCCCTGGGTACAGTAGACATTTGGGGGTATCATAATGACAGTGCCATTCCATTTTTTCCATCCCTTTCTGAGTCAGGTGGAAGCATTTACCATTGATAACAATTTTTGTAGGAAGTCAGAGAAGCAGAAAGCCAAGGTTCACATGGGATAAGGAAAGCAAGGAAGTTCCTGAGAAATAGAGGCAGCAAATCTCTTTTTCAGTCCAGCTGAGTAACCTGTAATTGCATTGCTCACGGCTCCGTTGGTTTTTCCATTCACCCTCATGGAAACCTGAGCAAAGAGCTCAGAGTGGAGCTGTCTTTCTGTCCCTTCCTGATTGTTTGGTTATTGCTAACAGGCTGATTTCCAGTTATATAACCTCGTCTCTGTTAGACGAAATCTCATTATTTTATTTTGCTATGCGTATCAGGTCTGGGTCCATGTTGAACTACATGAGAGGCCAGGAACATGCTGTTTCTCATCATTTCTACCCAGCAAGAGAATCTAGAAGACAGCTACACCCAAACCAATTATGGTGGGCCCTTGAGGCTGTTATATAACAGTCCAGAGAATGCTGAGTGTGGTGGGCCATTGTGTCCCTGCAAGTGCACAGACCAAGACTGTGTCTTTCAAATTATGATTAAGTTAGTTTTCTTTCCAATCCAGAAGATTTTTGAGGTTCATTTGTCTATGGGATGGGAAAAACACCTAACTTGAATTGAGTTTTTTTTAAATCACAAATGAGAAGGCAAGCAAACAAAAGCAAAGAGAGGCCTCCCATTGAGATGTGCTGTTTTAGGTCTTGACTGAGCTCTGCTCCAGGCAAATCAGGTAATAAGCATCAAAGTCTTTGAATCCAAGCACAAAAACCCTGACTCTCAGGTAGAAGGTTCAAAACGAAACCAATAGTGTTGGTGAGACACCAGCATCTGGAGACCTCTGAAGCCATTAATATGGTAGGAGGCTTGGGTGGGGAGTGCAAGGCCTTCTGGGTCAATAGAATTGATTTGAATCTATTCTCCTGGTTTGAGTCTGCCAATACCAGCTATGTGACTTTGGATAAGTAACTTGGATGAGTTATTTTCAATCAGTAAAATAGAAATGAACCCTAAGTCTTTCAACAGAGGACATTTATAGTGGCACTTCAGTTCATGAACTTAATTTTTTCCACATTTCTGGTCATAAATTGAATTGGACGAGCACCAAGTCAAACTCCCTCATAAGGTCAACATGGAACCTAGTCATTGAATTTGATTTGGTTCTTGTCCAATTTGGTTTGCTACCAGAATCATGGGAAGAATTAATTTTGTGAATCGAGTCACCACTCTAATTATGCAGACAATGGAAGAGGTGAAGAGTCAGATAGGGGACAGGGAGTACCAGGAAGGTAGGAAGCTGCTGTTCACTCTGAAGCTGGAGGGATATAGGAATGAGATTGGAAAGGAAGCTTTCCAGTGGGAGGATGTGCTCAATGAGCTAGCACCGTGGAAAGAAGGGCTTCCCAGGAGTCATGGGGAAGATGGAGCAATGGCTGGGAGGTGCTCTTCAAAGGAGAGATAGAGATGAAGAGAAATGCCCTAGCTTTTCTCACACTTTCTGTAGAGAGCCATTGACTGAACCTTCCAATCCATGGTGAAGGAGCCCAAGTGCAGAACAGAGTATGGCAAGGACAGGATTTGTATCTAAAAGCAAACAGGTACATGGCCTGAACAGAGTTTGAATAGTCACCTCTGCCATCTGTTGGACAGGGGAACCAGTGAAGAGTGTCACTGGCCTATGGCCCCTCTTTCTTGTCAGGGGGAGGGGAAAGAAAGCATGATGTTTGCTGGTGTAGGAAGTATCTGTGAGGCACAGGATCCTTTCCACCATGATAATCTTTTTTTGGTTGTTTTTTCTTTCTTGAGACAGGGTCTCGCGTTTGTAGTTCAGGCTGGCCCTGAACTTACTATGTGGTTTGGGCAAGCTTTGAACTCACAGCAATCCTCCTTCCTCTGCCTCCCTAATGCTGGGATTACAGGCGTGAGCCACTATGCCTGGCATTGTGGTGTGTAGTCACTGGGAATCAAACTTAGGACCTTGCACTTGCCAGGCACATGCTGGAACCACTGAGCTAAATCTCCAGTTCCCACTATGATAATCTTGATGAGGAAGATTGATGTGGTCCTGTGCAGTTGCTTACTATTTGGTCTTTTTTTTTTGAAGCTATCTACCACCTCCAGAAACATTTTTCATATCTTCCTGAGATATTTCAGAAAATGAGAAAAAGTGAGAAGCCTGTAGCTAGTAGTGTGTGTGAAAGCACATGTTAGGCAAACATACTTTCCTGCTTCTGTCTCAGCTGGTGGTCTGGAAAGTTTAAGCCACCCTCAGAGTGATGTACTGGAAGCTGTTACCACTTGTACGCCTTCAGGGCCAAAGGAAGGAGACAGTATTGCTGGGACTTGGAAGAGGAGTCACCCCTCTGAGGCTGTAGTCATAGAGATGGAAGGAACAGAGGGCATATACACACAGTCTGTCTCTTTTGCTGCCTTCTGCCCAGTGCTAGGTCTTGCAGTGTCTAAACCTCACCAGGTTGGGGACTGCAGAGGGGGACCTGAAGTCAGAACAGGACACAGGGGGTGGAAAATGAAGTTGGGGATGAATGGAGATAACCAGCAAAGCCTACCCTGTTTGTCGTTTGGTACTTGAAAGTCTGAGAATTCCAAATGTTGTGTGAGCCACCTAGGAGGGGTTTTCTGGGTGGATGTTGTTCTGATTTGGGGCTTAGGAAAAAGATAGTTGTGAGTAGAGCAGTATGTTTTTTTTATCTAGTCTTCTGGAATAAAATGCTAAGGCTTGGTTGTTGGTCAGCTGTGGACCCTTTTATTCTTCTAAGTAAAGAGGATGAGAAGTGCTAACAAAAGGTTAAGGGACTGAGGTTTTGTATTATATACCCATATCCAGTCACAGATTTACTACTTATTAGCATGGGGTTTAATATAGTTAGTTGCTGTCTCTTAGCCTCAATTTTACAAAATGCAACATGCTAATAAAATCACAACATCATAACAAGCATCAAATGAGATAAGAGGTATACACTGTTTAATAAGTATTAGCTACATTTTAAACTTTGCCAACATGGATGGCAGAGACATGGGGCAGGAAGTAAGCAACTCTTCTGCAGGAAGTCTGAGGCCACTGAGCCAGGAGTGAGAGGGTGTGGTGGGGGAGATCTCTGACCATATGGCAGAAGCCCAATGGCCTCAGAATGGCAAACCAGTATATGCAAGCGTGGTTTAGTTCACCTAACTGACCAGATGTTCTGGAAATAGATTTGTGTCCGTGTGTAGTATCTGGAAAATAGGAAGAATCCTGATGAGCCTGGAGCTGAGTTTTAGAAGGCCGGTGACACTATCCCTTGTGCTATGAAGTCAGAAGTGTCTGGTCAGATGGGACCAAAAAGGATACACGCCACTCTCTTCTGGATGGCTCATCTCACGTAAGTGCTACCATCTAACTACTGCCAAGTACTTTACCTCATAGGACACACTCTAATTTCCATCATTCCTTTTAATTGGGGATGTGGTAGAAATTAGCTTGCTACTTCAGGGCTCCAGTGGCTGCCTACTGTTTCTGATTCATCCAGAAAAATAATCTAATCAGGAGGAAAAAAGCAAACCTCAGCCGTGTCTCTACACACTCTGACATTTGAGGAGGATATAGGACATAAGGGCTCAGAGGCGTTGTCGTGTCTCCTTCTTGTTGAAGGTCATGACTTTGGAAGAGAGAGGAGGGCCGGGGATGCAAGCGGCTCTGGGAAGGGTTATAGCAGCACAGCTTTGGTGTGTGTGACACACGGGGTAGATTGCTTGCAAGAACGAAGTGAAAATCTCTGAACTATGGAGTTGTAGCCTGATGCTCACTAGTTCTATCTTTAAGACTTTCAAAGTGTCTGTGAAGAGAGAAAAATACCCAGAAGGAAAAATCTTGAAACTATCAACAGTGAATGGGGTGATTTTCAGGTGAAAACCAGAAAGAAGAGGTTGGAAAAGTAGTTGTAGACCACACCCAACTGCCCAGTGTGTTAGTGCAAATTGGTCAACCCACGTGCAGCTTCACTTCCTCATCTTGTAGACTTGTGTCCAACTGAGGACCGTCACCACTGCTCAGTGGGTAGGGTCCTTTGAGTATGCCACCCATCCTGTTCCATGGAGGCAGCTCTGCAGAGAGGTTGAGTCTAGGCACCAGCAGTTCAAGTCCTGGCTCGGTCACTTATCTCTCTGTGACCTTGTACAAGTCTCCTCACTTTTCTTAGCTGTATTTTACTCATCCGGGAAGCAAGAATCTTAGGAAAGTCTATCTCAGCATCATGCAGAGGCACAAGAAAGTTACAGAGCTCCCCAAGGCTACACAATCCCACACAGTAAGAAATGCTGCCCAAGCAAGAGGCTTGAGGGAGGTGACACTACTGTAGGAGGAAAACCAGGGGCAAGTATTTCATTTAAAGCGAAAGGAAGGTAGATTGTCATTCGCGAGCATTAAGGGTGGTGAGAGAGGAATTATGCTGTCGAGGGCGAGACAGAAGGCCTCTGAACCCGGGATTTACACTGTGGTGGAAATGATGGAGTGTGATCTGAAAAAGTATTGTTCTTGGATCTTTTCTTTTTTTCCAATACTGGTATTGAACCCAGGTCTTTGCATTGAGCTACTACACCCTCCCTTTTTATATTTATTTTGAGATAGGTAATGTACTTGCTAAGTTACCCAGGAAGACTTGAACTTGTTCTCCTTTCTCAGCTTCCTAAGTGGTGGGTCACAGGTGTACACCATGCCATGGTGCTCTGAGCTCTACAGAATGCACTGACCTTCCTGTCCTGGCCTTCCTAACTACTGTAGAGCTCAGAAGAGAATAGCATTATTTTTTTCTTTTTCTTCTTTCCCCCCCATTTCCATTCCTTCCCTTCTACCTATCTACCCTTCCCCATTTACACAAAGTTTGTTTCCACTGTTTCCTTCTTTTCTCCTCCCAACTTCCCCTTCCCTTTTGGACCTTTTCTCCTATTTTACATTGTCTATTATACATTTTAGTGCTCGTTTACTCTTATTTCTTACACTACTGAAACTACTCATATGTATGTCCCATTTACTTCACTTTGGAATATGGCCACAAAATGCATCTATTTAATTACAAAGCCTAGTTTATCATTCTTTATGGTTGAGCACTCTGTTTTGTAGAATTTCCACTTCTTCTTTACCCAGTTATCCAGTTACCAGATGATAGACATTTGGGCTGTTTCCAAGATCTAGCTGTTACAAACTCTGCCAGTATAAACATGGGTGCACATATATAACTGTGATATGATGGTTTTAATTTTTTTAGGAAGATACTAAGAAGGAGAATTGCTGGATCAAATGGGATCTCTAGATTTACCTTTTGAGGAATCTCCACACTAATTTTCACAGTGGCTGCACCAGTCTACATTCCCATCAGTGGTGAAGGATTCCTTTCTCCCCACAGCCCCACGAGTATTTGTTGTTGGATGATTTCGTGATAGTAGCCATTTTTTTCTGGAGTGAAATGAAATCTAAGTGTTGTTCTCATCTGCATCTTGAATGATCAATGTTGTTGAACATTTTTTCCTGTGTTTATTTGCTGATTTTACTTCTTAGAGAAATGTCTATTCATTTCAGAAGCCCATTTTTGGATTGAGTCTTTAAATTTGGTGGGGGGGAAGGTCTACTTTTTTTCTTTTTTTTTTTACTTCTTTATATATTCTAGACAGTATTCCTTTGCCTGAGGAACAGCTAGTAAATTTTTTTCCCCAACATTGTAGATTATGTCTTCATTCTGTTGGTGATTTCTCTTGCTGTGCGGAAGCTTTTTATAAGATGAGATCTCAATTGCTGACTCTTTGTGCTTGTTTTCATGCTACTGAGTTTTGTTCATAAAGTGTTTTCCTACACCAGTATCTGCGCGAGTTCTACCTAACCTATCTTGTAGCAGGTTTAGTGTTTCTGTTTTTTTTTTAGGTTTTTTGAGACAGGGTCTCGCTTTGTGGTTCAGGCTGGCCCTGAGCTCAGCCTCAGACTCACATCACAGCAATCCTCCTGCCTCTGCCTCCCAAGTGCTGGGATTACAGGTGTGAGCCCCCATGCCCGGCACTGTGGTATGTGATACTGGTTGCTGCTGGGCATGAGTCTCCACGCCCAGTATGGTATGTGGTTACCGGGGATCGAACCCAGGTCCTTGCACTTGCAAGACAGGCGCCAGAACCACTGAGCTAAATCCCCGGCCCTGGTGTTTCTGTTTTGATATTCAGGTCTTTGACCCATTCTGATTCTAGTTTAATGCATGGTGAAACATATGTGCCTAATTTTAATCTGGCAAATCGACACACAATTTTTTCAGCACCATTTGTTAAAGACATCATCTTTCCTCCAGTGAGGGTATTTCCTTTGTCAAAGATAAGGTGGCTGAGTATGTCTGGAGTTGTTTCTGGATCTTCTAGTCTGTTCCATTGATCCTTAGGTGTGTTACTTTGCCAGTGCCATGCTGTTTTTATCACAGTGGTTTTGTAGTATAATTTCAAGTTGGTAATTGTGATACCCCCTGTTTTGCCTCTGTTGCCTAGTGTTGTTTTTGCTATTCTAGGTCTCCTTTGGTTTCAAATGCATTTTTGAATTGTTTCCTCCAGTTCTGTGAAATATGCTTCTGGGATTTTAGTCAGGACTGCACTGAATCTATGTAGCAGTTTTGGAAGTATGGACATTTTATCTACAGGATGTCTTTCTATTTCCTGATATCCTATTCAATCTCATTTTCAGAGTGCTATGGTTTTCAGAGTGGAGGTCTTTCACTTCCTTTGTTAGATTGATTCCTAGATATTTCATTTTTTTGGATGCTGTTGTAAAAGGATTATTTTCCCAATTTCTCTCAGAGTGAGT